>SKCR01043445.1:0-64179 GCA_019454045.1 Zanthoxylum bungeanum | reverse complement strand
GATGTGCCTTTCAACTTCACTAAAGAATTCCTGGAAGCTTTTGAGAACCTAAAATAGAAGCTTGTTTCTGCTCCTATCATTGTAGCACCAGACTGGACCCTTCCATTTGAGGTGATGTGCGATGCTAGTGATTTTGTTGTAGGTGCAGTTTTGGGACAACGCAAGTCAAAGATTTTCCACACCATTTACTATTCCAGCAGAACTTTGAATGAAGCTCAACTCACTACACAACCACTGAAAATCAGTTGCTCGCAGTTGTGTACGCTTTTGACAAATTTCGCTCCTATCTGATGGGTCCCAAAGTGGTGGTCTACACAGATCATTCAGCAATTAAATACTTGATCACGAAGATGTTGGATAATATGACCCATAGCGTCACTATTTGTACAGATCACGGTGTTGTTGTACAAATTAACTATGTGACAAAGGAGATTGCACTCTTATCATTTGTGATTAGATCACCTTAGATGTATAAATGATTAGAGGTCCCTATGATTTATTCCTGGACGGAGAATGATATGAGACAGTATCAGTCCACGAAGGATTAATCATTAAATATCCATAGCCGGAGTATTATCGAGACAGGACATCGATAATACGGAATAGGCTAGTATTGCACTTGTGCGCGTTGTGAGGGCACAACGGCATAGTTCTCATATATTTAAGTATTGGATACTTATGCAAGTGCGATAGGAGGTTGTGTTTCACCGATGGTACGGGAAACAGCTTCGCTCTGGATAGACCCCTCAGAATCCCATTGGTATTATGACTATGTGTCTATGGGAGTCCGACATCAGGGTAGGTGTATTTGGTCTTAACCTGAGACTTGCACGCTAATGCTTACGACAATCAATATACTTTAGTTGAGGTCGTCTAGGACTCTAACCGTTCTGTGTACGCTAACTGCTGGGTTATTGAGAATCGTAGAGTATTGGGTGTGATGTCAAGACGGAAGTATCACTTCAGTCATAGTGGAGATGATGTCACTAGGATACGGTATTAGTGCTCTTAAGTGTTGCGCAACCATCGGGATATTATGACTAGGTCATGCATATCCGATTATAGAGACTAGTTACCAGACATCCGACATGTGCTTCGGACGGGGCAGACACTTATCCAGCCCCAGCCCTAGCACGTGACTATCCGATACTGGGCCGATATACACAATACTTGGTATACTACGCTTGATACAGATCTTAAATATTCTTAGATGGATATGACCGGAGAATTGGGTAGAGTTCGTGCTTTGCTAGAAGCCGATCGTGTCTTGTAAATCGATAGAACGTAGTACTTGGTGCGTACGTGATTCGGATACTCCGACGACCGTATTTACTGCCGAATTATTCGGGGATCTCATGGGTCGCTTCCCAAAGATTCACTGATGACGTATGACTCGCACTTTTATTAATCTGGGATTAATATGATGAGAGAGAAAATTAATCTGGGATTAATTACAGAGATATTTTATCTGGGATAAAATATCAATTTAAAGAGAGAGAATGATTAATTTGGAATTAATCAATTAATTAATATATTTGATATATTAAACGAAATTGGATTTCGACGCGGAATTAAAATTAGATTTTAATTCGGCGAGCGAATTAATTTAGAATTAATTCGTTAGCGACGTGAATAGTGATTTCGCTAGGCGTAATCATTTAATCACGACGCGATGAAAAATCATTAATTTGGAATTAGCGAAACCGAGCCCGAGAATATTTACGAGCGCATTCGCATTTCGAATTCGAGCGCGGCTCGTCAAATCAAGCGTCAAATCGCTAGTCGCATCTAGCGTCACATCAAGCGTCAAATCATGTCACTTTGAGTGATGTGACAATGATTAGATTGATTGATTGAAGAGACTTGATGTGAGTGGTTGGAAATCAACTTTTTGAAATTTGAAAGACATATATTGTTTTAAATCTTCCTTTGACTTTTTTAAGACAAAGAAGTGTATATGTTTTATTATTTGTAGAAAATATATAAGCAACATATACAATATTCCAACCACACCTTTTCACTTCTCTCTCTCACTTGGTTTCATTTTGGAGCCAAAATTCTCTCATTCATAACGCCCTTTCTGGTTTCAAGAGAGGCAGTGAACTGCCGATGGAAGCAAAAGAAATGGAAGGGAAGCAAGTGTGTTTTGTGGCAAAACAAGAGTGCTAGCACACTCCGGATCATGCCAAGGTGATAAGGGAAGTATACCCATGAGCCGGGAAGCCCAAATGTTGAAGCTTGGAGCTTCAAATCTGAAGACAAGGGGCGAAATTCACTATTCACAGCAGCCCACTGCCTTGACAAAGTGAGCAGAATTTCGAATTTTTGTTGCCCAAATCGTCGCTCAACCGCTCGATGTAAGTATTCCGCACTTCCGTCGTTGTATTCACTTGTGTATCATGCTTGAGTTTTGATCTTGGGACCTTTAAAAACTCTAACAATGGCATCAAGAGCTTAGGTTAAAAGCATGAAAAAGTTAGGGCTAAAATTTGGGCAAACTTGATTTTGAGCATGATAAATTAAATTGGATGGATTTGTTGCTTAATGTGTTTGAATTGAAGATTGATTGGGTCAATTTCAAGAAAATTTGATTGGATCATTTTTCCCCATTTCCTACCTTGGCCGAATTTGAACATGATTTAATGTCTTGGGATTTTTGATTTTTGACAATTGGATGTGTTGGAAATCATTCGGGAATATGATTGATGTCGATTGCGGAATCAATTGGATTGAATTCGATTCGGACGTAAAATCCCCAAATTGCCAAGTATGTCATGAAGCTTGAAATTGGGTAAAATGAATTGAGCATGCAATTATGAAATTGGATGATTAAGTATGCTTGAATATGTTTTAATTGATGATTGGTTGGATCAATTTGATTAAATATTGTTTGGAACAAATTTCCCCAATTTTGATGTGTTGGCCGAATAGGAGTAGCCCTAAATCTTGGTAATTTTGTTTTTTGATCATTGGATGACTTGAAACAATAGGATGTTGATTTAATGTTAATTGTTGGATTAATTGGATTGAAACAAATCGGATAAAAATCCTCTCCTTGCCGAGACTTAAAGAGCATGTAATGGGTTTGATTTTAATCAAAATGTGTTGGACATATGATGATGATAATGAGCATGATTAATTGTATGAATTGATGTTTTAGAAATGTTAATTTGGGTGATTAATCATGATATACACTTTAGGTAATTAAATTGCGAAATTGGATTTGTGTAATTTAATTAATTGGGCTAATTTTGGAAATTGAGCTTGAATTGTTGTTATTGGGCTTATTGGGCTTTGTTGTACAAAGTTGTTTTAAGGCAAATTGGTTGGATCCAATTGGGCCCAAAACCGCATCCATAAAGCCCAAATGCAACATAATGGACCTTTGTAATTTAATTGGGCCTAATGGGCCAAAATTAATTTAAAGGCTTATGGGGTAAATCCCGGATTGGACTTTGGTTGCGGGTTTGACCCGAGTTGACCAAAAGTCCACGCCTTAAGAAATTAATTAAAAGCCCATTGGACTTTAATTAAGTTGACGTTGGACGTTAATCGGGCTTTGAGACCCGTAACAATTAAATTTGGAATTTAATTCGTAAAAGGTTTATTAATAAAGTGTGATATTTAATTTGGAATTAAATAGTGAATTAGAATTAAATACATATTAAATTGGATTTAATTATGTAGTTTAATTTAATTCTAGAATTTGTACTTTAAGTACTTATTCGTAAAAACGAGTTTGACTCGAACAAAATCAAATCGTTGTTTGAACATTGGATGATCATAATTATCAGATTAATTAATTGATTAGATTGATTGATAGCATGCTTTGAGTGAATACATGGTTGTGATGCATGAATAATGTATATCGGATGGATATTAGATGGGTGGGGCAATTTTAGAAATTGTTGTAATAAATTTGATTTATTAATTGGACCTGCGTGTCCAGCCTTATCACCTCCTATTCTTTGTATTCTCTCTCTCACCTATTCCCCTCAATGTAAATGAGGTTTCTTTAGAAGTGTAGTGTAACGGGTAGAAGAAATATTTGTGCTAGCGGGAGAGAGAAAGTGAGAGATTTGATCTAGGATCAATGTGTAAAATATCCATCCGCATATCATTATTATTTTATCATATGCGCTTTATTATGTGTTTAGAATGCATGTTTAAGGGTGTATGATGATGAGAGACCTTAACAAAGATAATAAATTGGTTGCCAATTTGCACACGAAAAACCCTCATCAAATATCATGCGTTTTTCCTTCCATTGAGTGATTCTCACTCAAGATCCTAGATTGGCATGGGTTGTTGGCCAAAGTCAAGCCCTTGTCCGTCGAAGATGTGTTTGAATCACGAGGCTTTGTTCCATATTGGTGTCTTGTCCAAGTTGTGGTTTGTTGGCCAAAGTCAAGACCACTTCTTGTCCATCGACATTGATTACGAAGCTTCCATGGTCAATGGGTCGCGCTTGACTGGGATCATTAGGTTTGTTGTGCCAAAGCCAAGGCCTAGTTGATTCAGAGGAAAAAGTTAGGTAATACATTGGATGTATTGGCATATATAAGATATATGTTTAGGATTTGAAGTCCACCTACTGGATCTAGGAATTGGATTGGATCCAATTGATCTTAGAGATCTACCTAGTTAATTATCATACAATTTGTTGGCCAAAGTCAAGATTGTGTGATATTTAACGGGATCCTAGCCCACTAGGAAACACGGTTTCCCGAGTACTCGACAGAGGGTTGGAGGCTCGCCGAAAAATAGTGGGAGGCAAGAATTGAATTTGCAATACTCGTTCAATTACTCGCCATACGCGCTCATTTAAATTATTTCGTCGTTAGATTAAATGTTAGTTGGACTAATATTTAAATTGTTGTTTTATTTAACAGTTGGACTGTATTATAGTTGATTATATATAATTGGATTATATTAATCAATATATTTGAATTAATTAATTTCAGTTTACAGTTGATTTTATAATTGGATTATAGTAATCAATGTAATTGAGGTTAATTAATTTAGATTATATTTGATTATATAGTTGGACTATTATAATCATTATAATAAATAGTACCACAAATCGTTGATTAAATAGTTGGACTATTAGAATCAAGATAGATAAAGATTAGTGTTTAAGACATAATCCTGGGTGAAAATGTATTTAAACGACTTTAATTTTCAAATTGGGAATAATTTCAGGATGGTCCTGGAAAAATAATAAGTTATTTTATTTGATAAAATAAGCCTAAGATCGGAGTTAAGCAAAAAAGTGGAACATGATATTTGGAATATTCATGTAATGATAACTTTAGTGCTTAATCCATAATACTTGTCATATAGACTCCTTAATTTCTTTATCAGAACTAAGGATTAGATTCTTAAAGTATGATATTGAAATTGAAGGATATTCAAAGATTAGATCTTGGAAGTACTTTTAAAATTGCAATAAATAATTCTTGGAGAATTAAAGACTATTCTCAAGGAGATAAAGTCAAAATTTGCAATTAGGCAAGTAGTGCAAGGCACACCTTACTTCAATATTCTGGAAACCCGAGGCTTGGTCAAAGGCAACTGGAATATTGAAAATGACAAAGGCAAAATCATTATAGTCTTCTTGGAAGATAAATGACATATCCCAAAATGTCTGCACAATTGTGGCAAACGGAATCGCGAAGCGTGACTGTCGTTTGGACAAAGCAGACATGAAGGAATTGAAGACGAGCAAGGCTCTGACTTCAAATATGTTTGTCAAAATTATGTTCATTACTAGTATTAAAATTGGATTTTTAGATACTTAATATGGTACATAATAAATATATATATTGATGTTCAGAATCTGCTATGAGCAGGATTAGAGAACTGTTATAATGTAACTAGTTTGACTAGATACATTATCTCTTTATCAGTGTTTAACCCACTGCGGGTGAACCTTTATATTTTAGAACACTAAAGTGTTTTATTATATAAGGATGATATTGAGATAAACACATTAGATGTGAATAACAAAATTTATATTTTGAATATAATAAATCTCAAATATATATAATGACAAACAAATAGCTCAAAATGATTTGATCAGAAGAAACTAATTATGGCATTGTTGTCTGGGACACAATCGAACAAGACTTGTATATCCACACTTTCGAAGAGTGGGTACTCGGACTGTTTTGATTCCAATCAAATAAAGTCTACGAATCTAGTTTATTGGGCAATGTGCCTAAAACACTATTTACTTGGTAAAAGTGTAAATGCCACCGATCTATAAGCCCTAGTTCATAATGAAGCAAGTGGGCCCATGTCTAGCTAGGCTAGATGCGGATATGAATATTTCGTGACCTATACGGATGTGGCATCGCGTAATGGTTGTGTGTTTCTTTTGAAGAACACAAATCGGAAACTTTTAGAGTTTCGACACGAAATAGACAAACAGATCGACTATAGTATTATACCGTCACGGTAAGACCGTAATGGAAAATACTTAAGCAATAAGTTTCTTATATACTTGAAAGAGTATAGTATTCTTTCAAATGAGGACTCCTCCCGGAACACGTCAAAGTGACGGTGTGTCCGAACGGATTAACCGAATCATGTTAGACATGATAAGGCTAATCATGAGTCGCTCTGAGCTACCATTTCCTTCAACGGATAAGTTTTAACAGTGCAATAACTTATTTAGAATAAGGTTCCATAATAATCTGTTTGACAGATTACATATTAGATATGAACGGGAAAGAAACCGGGTTTCTCATTCCTGACCATTTGGGATGCTAGGCATATGTTTGGATGATACCAAACTAGAACCCAAATTGGATAAGTGTCAATTGTAGGCTATCCTAGGGATACCATAAGTATTGTACTTATACATCTCACACAGAGACAATTAGATTGTTGCTCACCATGCAGTTTTCCTGAGAGGAACAGACATGCAGTGGTAAGTGGGAGGATAGTAAAACTCGATGAAAATCGGAGTAATACTATTCAAGGCACCTATTCCTAATGGAACATAAATAGTTCATCAAGGATGAAACTATTCCATTAATCTTCGAGTACACAAGAACCACGTAGATCGGAGAGAGTCAGAAAACAACCTGGGGTATGGGTTTCTGATCTCACCTCATAAAGATGTTAATCTTTTAAGGTATACCAACTGATTACGTATGAGGTAGTGATACAAGGTATCGACTCCCTATTATGACAAAGTGTCATGAGTCCGAAATGGATTCCATGTATATCAACAAGTTTGGATACTAGTTGATGTACCATAAGACATTGTGCCTATTGGTACTTTATAAGTCTTCAAGAAGACATACATGGAAGGCAACATACCAACGTACTAAGCTAGGCTTGTAAAGAAAAGGTAGAGTTATCAACATTGTGTTGATTCCGACGAAACCTTTTACATGTTGCCATTGTAAATCCATTTGGATAATGCTTGCTAAAGCTGTGTATTTCATTTATGAAATATGACAGCTTAACGGAAAATCGCTTTCCTGAAAAGGAAACCTTTCGGAGGATGTTTATAACATCCTGTCGGTTTTGTCGTACCATAACAAGCAAACAAGGTTTGCAGGTTATTCGATCCATGTTTGGATTGAAGCAAGCATAGGTTCTAGGAATTATCGTTTTGATGTAATCATAAAGGAGTATGATTTAATTCAAAACAAATGATTCTTGTGTATATAAAAGGGTTAGTGGGAGTGCACTGACATGAATGTCATGTAAGATAATGATATATGTCATTTCTTGGAAATGATATTCCCATAAAATAATCGGTGAAAGCTTGGCTTTCCTGATAACGACTATAAGTCGTAACAAAGGTACTATACAATAGTATAACGGTACAGTGAGCTGGAAATCTTCCAAGCAAGATACTGTTGCCGAATAAACAACAAATGCGGATTATTGCTGCAGCTGAGGCAGCAATAGAAGCCATTTGGATCGATAATAAATCTAATTAGATTAGATATAGTTCTGTTAGCGGCTGAGCTAGGCGTCAGCACAGGCTAAGGAATTAAAGGTCTCATCGACGATCCAGATATATACTTCTATATTCATCTGATTCGTTCGGATCATACATCGTGGCGATGTGATGATCGTGTAAATCGCGTCAGACGATAATTATGCAAATCCGCTGACGAAAATCTTTTCTCAGCAATTTGAGCGAACCGTACATAGTTCGGGTGTTAGACACTCGAGTGACTGGCTATGTGCCAAGTGGGAGATTGTTGGATAATATGACCCATAGCGTCACTATTTGTACAGATCACGGTGTTGTTGTACAAATTAACTATGTGACAAAGGAGATTGCACTCTTATCATTTGTGATTAGATCACCTTAGATGTATAAATGATTAGAGGTCCCTGTGATTAGTTCCTGGACTGAGAATGATATGAGACAGTATCAGTCCCCGAAGGATTAATCATTAAATATCCCTAGCCGGAGTATTATCGAGACAGGACATCGATAATGCGGAATAGGCTAGTATTGCACTTGTGCGCGTTGTGAGGGCACAACGGCATAGTTCTCATATATTTAAGTATTGGATACTTATGCAAGTGCGATAGGAGGTAGTGTTTCACCGATGGTACGGGAAACAGCTTCGCTCTGGATAGACCCCTCGGAATCCCATTGGTATTATGACTATGTGTCTATGGGAGTCCGACATCAGGGTAGGTGTATTTGGTCTTAACCTGAGACTTGCACCGCTAATGCTTACGACAATCAATATACTTTAGTTGAGGTCGTCTAGGACTCTAACCGGTTCTGTGTACGCCAACTGCTGGGTATATTGAGAATCGTAGAGTATTGGGTGTGATGTCAAGACGGAAGTATCACTTCAGTCATAGTGGAGATGATGTCACGCAGGATACGGTATTAGTGCTCTTAAGTGTTGCGCAACCATCGGGATATTATGACTAGGTCATGCATATCCGATTATAGAGACTAGTTACCAGACATCCGACATGTGCTTCGGACGGGGCAGACACTTATCCAGCCCCAGCCCTAGCACGTGACTATCCGATACTGGGCCGATATACACAATACTTGGTATACTACGCTTGATACAGATCTTAAATATTCTTAGATGGATATGACCGGAGAATTGGGTAGACTTCGTGCTTTGCTAGAAGCCGATCGTGTCTTGTAAATCGGTAGAACGTAGTACTTGGTACGTACGTGATTCGGATACTCCGACGACCGATTTACTACCCAATTATCCGGGGATCTCATGGGTCGCTTCCCAAAGATTCACCGATGACGTATGACTCGCACTTTTATTAATCTGGGATTAATATGATGAGAGAGAAAATTAATCTGGGATTAATTACAGAGATATTTTATCTGGGATAAAATATCAATTTAAAGAGAGAGAATGATTAATTTGGAATTAATCGATTAATTAATATATTTGATATATTAAACGAAATTGGATTTCGACGCGGAATTAAAATTAGATTTTAATTCGGGCGAGCGAATTAATTTAGAATTAATTCGTTAGCGACGTGAATAGTGATTTCGCTAGGCGTAATCATTTAATTACGACGCGACGGAAAATTCGTTAATTTGGAATTAGCGAAACCGAGCCCGAGATTATTTACGAGCGCATTCGCATTTCGAATTCGAGCGCGGCTCGTCAAATCAAGCGTCAAATCGCTAGTCGCATCTAGCGTCACATCAAGCGTCAAATCATGTCACTTTGAGTGATGTGACAATTGATTAGATTGATTGATTGAAGAGACTTGATGTGAGTGGTTGGAATCAACTTTTTTGAAAGTTGAAAGACATATATTGTTTTTATATCTTCTTTTGAACTTTTTTAAAGACAAAAGAAGTGTATATGTTTTATTTTTGTAGAAAATATATAAGCAAACATATACAATATTTCCAACACACTTTTTCACTTCTCTCTCTCCTCTCATTTTCATTTCCATTCTCTCATTCACGCCATTTCTGTTTTCAAGAGAGCAGTGAACTGCCGATGGAAGCAAAAGAAATGAAGGGAAGCAAGTGTGTTTTGTGGCAAAACAAGAGTGCTAGCACACTCCGGGATCAATGCGAAGGTGATAGGGAAGTATACCCATGAGCCGGGAAGCCAAATGATGAAGCTTGGAGCTTCAAATCATGAAGACAAGGGACGAAATTCACTATTCACAGCAGCCCACTGCCTTGACAAAGTGAGCAGAATTTGAATTTTGGTTGCCCAAATCGTCGCTCAACCGCTCGATGTAAGTATTCCGCACTTCCGTCGTTGTATTCACTTGTGTATCATGCTTGAGTTTTGATCTTGGGACCTTAAAAACTCCAACAAAGAAATATTCCAAACCAGATGATCCGTTGGTACTTCTTCTACAGAATTTGACGTGGAGATAGAGACAGGAATGGACAGAAAAATCAGGTGGTAAGATCATTTATTGAGACTCGGGAAATGAGAAACAGCTGGCAAAGACTGACAATCAAAGTAACTTTTCCAGATGAACAGTTGTTTTCCATGAAACAACATGATGTCCATTAGTATGCTGAATATGTCAACTACATAGTTTTGGGAAAATGGCTGTTGGAATGGACAACTCAGCAACGAAAGAAGTTCTTCAAAGAAGTCAAGCACTATGTTTGGGATGAGCCGTACCTGTTCAAACGTTGTGCTGATCAATTATTGAGACGGTGTGTTCCACAGGAGGAGGTCAACAGTGTTCTTCAATATTGTCATTCATCACCATATGGCGGACACTTCAGCGGAAAAAAAACTGCAGCCAAAGTCCTACAATCAGGTTTGTTCTTGCCCACTCTTTTTAAAGATGCTTACTTGTTTTCTCTTTAATGTGACAGGTGCCAGAGAACAGGAAATATTTCAAGGAGAAATGAAGGACCTCTGCAAAACATTCTGGAAGTTGAGATATTCGATGTATGGGGTATTGATTTTATAGGACTCTTTGTGCCATTGTTTAGAAACCTGTACATATTAGTTTTTGTAGACTACGTCTCCAAATGGGTTGAAGCAATCGCACTGCCATTAAACGATTCAAAAGTAGTGATCAAATTCCTTAAAAATAATATTTTCACTCGCTTCGGAACACCTCGGGCTATTATCAATGATAGTGGCACACATTTCTGCAACAAATATTTTGATGCGCTCCTATACAAATACGGAGTTACTCATAAAGTAGCCACTTCCTACTATCCTCAGTCAAATGGACAGGTTGAAGTTTCAAACAGGGAGATCAAAAGAATCTTAGAAAGAACCGTCGGATCAACAAGGATGTACTGGTCTACAAAACTGGATGACGTATTATGGGCCTATCGGATAGCTTACAAGACACTCATTGGTATGTCCCCATATCATATGGTGTTTGGGAAAGCATGCCATCTGCCAGTTGTGCTTGAACACAAGGCGTACTGGGCACTGAAGAAGTTGAATCTTGATCCACAAGCTGCAGGAGAGAAATGATTTCACCAACTCAACGAATTGGAGGAATTTCGTCTACAGGCTTATGAGAATGCCAGATTATACAAGGAAAATACCAAGAAATGGCATAACCAAAAAAGAGTGCGCAGACAACTGGAAACAAGGCAGCATGTGTTGTTGTACAATTCAAGGTTAAAACTTTTCCCTGGAAAGTTAAAATCAAGGTGGTCAGGTCCATTTGTGATCACTCAGGTTTTACCATATGGTGCTATTGAGTTACTGGATCCCAACACCAACGAAACATTCAAGGTTAACAGTCAGCGTGTCAAGCAATACTGGGGAGAATCATTTGAGCGACAAAAATAAAGTGTCACACTTTCAGATCCAGCCTAACGTTCGAGAAGTCACGTCTAGCTGACGAAGTTAAACTTAGCACTCGCAGGGAGGCAACCTATGTAATTTGTGTATATATTCTGATCTGGTGTGTTTTATTTTTGTGTGTTTTATTTTTGCAGGTAAAGTCATTTCACGGTGGAAGAAGCTCTCACAAATCTTCACAAGCAATTCCTTTCTCCCTCAAAAATCTCTGATGAAAGTCTACAAAGCTCTCTTGGAAAGAATGAGACTATAGATGATAAAAGGAATTCCTACTAACATTTGTTGGATTATTGAAGCACGGGTCCGATTGGCAGGTGAGTCTTCTGACTCTTTTATTTCACATCTCCTGGTTTAGGAAGAAGCACCTATGCTAAAAAAGAGAAGAGCTAAAAGAATGGGTGTATGCTATAAATGTGCTCGCATATTTTTGATACTCGTTGTCGTTCTTTAGGAATGATGTCTAATAACTGTGAAGATAAGATTAATTTCATTAGGGATGGCTTGAGTAAGGATTCTTTGGATGACATATCTAAAACTCTTGAGACGCATCCCAGTGGATATGTGTATCACGAAATTCGCGTGTTATATACACAATTCCAAAGAGAAAGACAACAGTTAAGTCTTGGGAATCTGACTCAAAAAAACATTGTTTGCCAATTTTTAAGAAAATTGGATGGGAAGCTTGTCCCTGACGCATAGACGTCAATCAAGCAATAAATTATTGTAAATATTATATCTCTTTGTCTTTTTCGAATAATTGTGATTTGTTTTGTTGTTTTCTTTTATTTTCTCGTACAGGATCCATAATTTTTAACCTTTCATGATTTACTGTTTTGCTACTAATCGTTCTTTGGAAGATACTAGTGCTATTATTACTCACCCATTTTCAGGTGTTATAAATTCAACTCATCTTTGCACTTTTGAAGGCATCCATTTTTAAGAAAAGAAACATATATAAAATGGAAGCTACTTCAAGAAGACGAGTTGTAAATATCTGTTTCTTTTGTGGTACTAGTGTTGGTACTAAGCCACAATACGTTATAGCAGCACATGAATTGGGACGAGTCATAGCTGAGAAGAATATACACCTAGTATATGGCGGAGGCAGTCTTGTACTAATAGAGATCGTTTCAAACGCCGTACAAGATAGAGGCAGTCAAGTTCTAGGAATCATCCCGAAACCCTTGGCAGAGGCGGATCTTATAGGATCATCAAACAGAGAAGATCTGATCTTGCCAGGTATGTGTGAATGACTGGAGGAAATGATTAATTGTGATGATGCTTTTATTCCTTTGACAGGTGGTTTGGGTACGTTGGAGGAGATTTTTACAGTGCTATCTTGGGTGAACTTGAACATACACCAGAAACCAATTGGAATGTTCCACACATATGGATTTTATGATTTTCTTTATGTATTTCTTGATGATGCCTGGAGAAATGGGTTTGTGTCAAAACCTTTAAAATAACTCCTCTTCAATGCTTAGAACTGCCCAGAATTTAATTGACCAAATTTTAGTCTATGAACCACAAAGAGTAGTATTCCAGTTCGTGGGTTGATGTTGTGATCAGTGCTTGAGATTGTGGCCGCAGTGGAAGAATCATGTGAGATTCTTGGGTTAGCACGATTCATGACTCTATCAACATCATACCTTTGACTATATGGGTAGACATTTTCCATACCCTAGGTCAAACGGTGGGGATACAGTGAGGCGAGGGACCGTATCATATGTAAATCGCATAAAGAATGGGTATGTATCTTTCCTTCCCATTTGGGGGCCTTGGCATGTTGTTAGATGTCAACCTTGGTCATTGAAATCGAACGACTATCTGATCAGAGGATAATTTATGTTCGATTAAATTATCACGATTCATTTCATTTCCAACTTGAGGGGAACCCAAAAGGTCATACATAGCAAAGTCGAAATCAATGGTTAACAGTGCACAGTACAAATTTAACAACATATATGATTGATGTAGGAATTGTTCATAAAGGGTTCAATGTGTTTAACAGATCATTTATAAGGTTCCATAGTGGCTTAGGGATTGGTGAATGACGATAGGGGCACTTTGGGAATTGGAATAAATAAATAAATTTAAAAAAATGAATAGTAACGTGAATAGTAATATGAATAGTAAATTGTTTTGAATTCCAATTCAGCCCAAACTCTTATTAGGGTTTTATAATCTCATTAAACCACTAAATTAAGATCCAATGGCTAAGATTAAATTAGCTTTTATCCCATATCAGATTCTTAATTAATTTTGTTGTCTTTGGAGCACCTATATAAACCTAAAGAATTCTTTACAAATTTTTGCACCAAACCTTTCATATATTGGGTTTATATAAGTGAGAAACTCTAAAGTTTAAGAGTAAGCCACTGATTTTGAGGATCCTTAAGTCTAATTGACTAGAGGAACCTCGAGTTAAACGTTTTGAGGTATTTGCCTAGGCTACCACCAAGGGCAACATACCCGTGCACTCAAGGCGTAGTCTTGTCCGTTGAGTTTTGGCTTTGGTGTGTGCACCTTTGGAGGCCACACACTTGGGTGGCTCTTTGGAATGTGGAAGAGCTTGCTGAGTTCGAGAAAAGCTTGTAGATTGGAGGGAGGACTAGAGGAGTCTTCGGTTCAAATAAGTCTTTTTTTTTTCTTTCTTTATTTTAATTAGAGTTCTTATGATAGTTAGCATGTTTAGGTTTATGTTCTTTGCATGATTTATGAGTTTTTATGCTTAGAATATATAGTAACATGCCTAGGCTTGTAGAATAATCAAAACAAATTAGTCTAGGGCAAAGGGATAGCGGCATCATAATTTCTTCTTCATTTTCTGTTGCGCACTCGCGACCGCTTCCCAACATAATTTCTTCTTCATAATTTTTTGTTTTGATTATTTCTCTCTCATTTGAACTCAAAATTGGGTTTGTAAAAGTTCCTTGGAAAGCTAACACCCTAAAATTAATTTTAGGTATAAGTTTTACATGATTTGGTTAAGATTTGAATTGTGAAATTGCATTTAAAGTTCACGCATCTATAAAAAATTATGAATAGTAAATTTCTTTGATTAAAAAAAATGAAATATCATAATTAAATATTAATCAAAGTTATTTAATGCCTAAAATAATTCCAACATATTAAAACTCATATGCTTGATGATTCTATGTATGATTAGAATTGGCATGATTATTTTAGGGTGCAAGCATCTAGAGACTTTCTAAGGAAATAGAGAATGTATTGTTTATCCATTAGCTAAGTAATTATTTCGTGATGAACTTAGAGATTTATTACCTTAAGGCTAATAGATATAAATCACTTGTTTATAATAAAAGACATTATAAAAGATACAAGTGGGGTGGGACCAAGGCGTTAATAAAACTTTCCAAACTAAAGTTAATTTAACCAAAGGTATTACTAGAGTTAGATAATGATTTCGTGTCTTCCTTCAATCACTACCTTTTTATAGCCAAAAGGAAAAGTTGTGAAGACATCTAGATAATCATTTACTCAAAGCTTACCTTAAAGCATATTTAAAGTGTTGGACTAATTTGGAGGATCTATTGTTTATTCTTGTCACGAAGGCAATAAGAGCCTAAGAGGTAAGGGTATTTAAGAGAATTCGCTCCACCCTCCATTTGAGGAATTTTCAATGGTGGAATCCATTTGACAGTTATTCACTTAAACTTGCTAAAATCCTCAATAATAATTTAAGTCTAAAATTTGCCTCCCATTGTAAAGTAAAGACCCAAAGAGCTTAAACTGTATTGGCAGGACTAGGCTTTATCAGACTTACCAATACCAATTTGTCCCTAAATCGTACTATTGACAATGATTTGACTTTTCTGAGTCATAAGACGCATCGACCCTTAGGCGTGGTCTTATAACTTAGTGGCAAATATTGGGTGTCCATAAGGACTAGCATAAACTATGGCATGTTTGATTGTCCAACCCAATGATCAAGGAATTGTGATATATATCATAAATTGGTTGGGAACCTACCTAATTATCGTATTTTATAACGACCGGCCCTATTCGAAGTTATGAAATGATGATAATGGGATTTGCGACCGGCCCTAGGGTTAATGCGATTTGCTTAAAATTTTAAAACAATTGAGTGGGAGAAACTTCATAATATTAAAAGCCCATGTTATTATGAAACATTAATGAAAACATATTCCTAATTTTAACATTATTTATTAACAGGTGGGTTAAAATATTTAATAAACATTCAAATGGAAAGCAGAGTATCATTTCGTTCCATCCATAATGAGCATAAGCTCAAAGGGGACAACTACAATGACTGGTTTAGAAACCTTAAAATTGTCTTACGACAAGAAAAGATTTTCTATATTCTTGAAAGACAATTTCCCTCTGAACCCGCAAAAGATATTTGATGCTTGGAAGAAACACGTCGGTGAATATGAGCAAGCAGTTTGTATAATGCTTGGCTCTATGTCGGATGAACTTCAGAAAGCTCACGAAGATATGGATGCTCAAACCATCATCTTTCACTTGAAGGAGTTGTATGCAACTTCTGTTCATACAGGTGAGATTCCAAGTGTCATATGCCTTATTCCAAACAAGGTATAAGGAAAGATATGTTAGTGGACATATGCTTGCCAACCTCGGGTTCATCATGGATCATGAGATAGGTCACGATCTAATTCTTTAGTCATTACCAAAAGACTTCTCTAATTTTATTATGCAGTTTCATCTGTCTGATAAGAAGCTACTTTAGCAAAATGTACAATCTGATAAAGCAAGCAGAGAAGGACTTGAAACCAAAGCTTAAAACCTCCGTCATGCTTACGGGTACGAACCTGAAGCCACGAGGGCCAAAGAAAAATAAGGGCAAGGCTTTAGATCACCTAAAGCCCAATGGTAAGGTGGAGAAGAAAAATGGAAAGGGTAAATGTTTCTTTTGTGGAAATAATGGTCATTGGAAGAAAGACTGCAGATCATTGAAAGCCAATGAAGCTAGGGAAGCCCAAGAGGCCAAGAAGCCCAATGCTTCAGGTATGTTGTATATGATTGAACTATATTCTCAAAACTCTTAACTTCTACTTGGGTGCTTGACACCGGTTGTGAGACTCACTTGTGTAACAATGTGCAGGGCCTGAGAAACAGTAGGAGACTCCGTCATGGGGAGGTTGACTTACGCATGGGTAATGGAGCAAAACTGGTTGCATTGTGCGTGGGGACTTATTCATTAGTTTTGCCGAATGGTTTAGTTTTACACTTAGAAGATTGTGTTTATGTACCTTCTCTAGTAAAGAACATCATTTTAATTTGTTCTTTATGTAATAAAGGCTTTTCGTGCCTAATAAGTTGTAATGAATGTTCTATTTATTTCAATGAAATAAAATATGGAGATGGTATTTTGAATAATGGTATTTATGTCTTACAAACTAACAAAGAATGTTCAACCTCTAATATATACAATGTTAACTCGAATAATCTCAATGAATCAATTATATGGCACAGTCACTTAGTTCATATAAATGATCAAGATTAACTAAGCTATATAAGGATGGGTATTGCAGACCCTTCAAAAATGAACCTTATGGAACTTGTGAGTCTTGTTTATGTTAGTGTTCCTAGAACATTCATAGGATCTAATAAGCATGAAAAGCATTTAATATGATCATTATAAGGTGCGGAATAAACTTACAATGAATGGATAGAGCTTTAAAATTTTTGAGAGGATGAACTCCAAGTTCCAACCTTTAGATGATTCCAAGCTTTTAAGTAGTTTCCCTATCACCTTTGTCAACTTCCAAAGTGCTAGCTTTTGTTGATTTGAAAGCAAATCCAAGAGAGAAGTGAGTAGAGAATTTCGGCCAAGCCTTAGGGAGTTCTCTAGGGTTTTTCAATTTTTCATGTAATAAAAAGTATGTCTTACAAAGTGTAGAGATTTGGTTTTGTTATTTACCTTTTAGTAAAACCATTTCACCTTTTACCCTAAACTTGGTAGGTATGGGTAAATGGTTTTCAAAAAGCAAAACAAGGTAGTTGGGTGGTAGGTACACCTACCACACATGGGCCCCACATCTTTGAATTCAAAATTCAAATATCTCTACGAACATTTGCCGCGGCTCGGTTCCGTTTAATCCGATTAAACGAACTTCCGTCGCTAAATAATTAAATCTAATTTAATTAAATATTGATGCCTCGCAAATAAATTACGAACACCGTTTACGAATTAATTCTAAATTAATTCGTTTGTTCGTATTTAAAGTCCGACATTAATTTCGTAACGAAATCCAATTCGTATTAATATATCTGATATATTAATTTTAGCCCATTCAAATAAATTAAATAGAAAAATCAAATTTAACTATTAAATTTATTTTACCGATTAATTCCAAATTAATCGCGTTCTCTCTCTACCGAACACATTTAATCCCAGATTAAATAAAGCCCTAATTATCCCAGATTAATTTTTTTCCTCTCTCTCTATTTAATCCCAGATTAATTTAAGTCAACTATCATCGGTGAATCTTTGGGAAGCGACCCAAGAGACCTCTGGATATGTTGGCAGTAAATCCGGCTATCGGACTATCCGATTTAGTGCGTACCTCGTACCACGTGCTAACCGATTTACAAGATATGGTTGGCTTCTAGCAAAGCACCGTGCCTACCCAATTCTCCAGAAATATTCTTACTGGATATATAATCTATGTCAGGCGTAGTATACGTCGTATTGTATATCGCGATCCAGTATCTGATATCACGTGCAAGGCCTGGGGCTGGAATAGTGTCTGCCCCGTACGAAGCACATATCGGATATCAAGCAACTAGTCTCTTTGAATCGGATAATCATGACCTTGTCATATTATCACGATGGTTGCAACACTATAGAGAACTAGTTCCGAATCCCTGCGTGATCATCATCTCCATATGTCTGAAGTGATACTTCCATCTTGACATCACATCCAATACACTACGATTCTAATAAACCTAGAAGAGGCGCACACAGAACCTGTTAAAGCCCTGGACGACCAAAACGAAAGTTTACCGATTGTCGCAAGTACTAGCGATGCAAGTCTCAGGTTAAGACCAAATACACCTACCCTGAAGCGGACTCCCATAAACACATATACATACTACCAATGAGATTCCGCGGGGTCTATCCAGAGCGAAGCTGTTTTCCGTACCATCGGTAAAACACAACCTTCTATCGCACTTGCATAAGTATCCAATACTTAAACATATGAGAACTGTGTCGTTATGCCCTCACAACGCGCACAAGTGCAATACTAGTCTATTCCGCATTATCGATGTCCAGTCTCGATAATACTACGACTAGTGATATTTAATGATTAAACCTTTATGGATTGATACTGTCTCATATCATCTCAATCCGGAACTAATCATAAGGACTTCTACCATTTCTATATCAAAGTAAATTAATTACAAAATGATAAAAGGCAATTTCATTACTACATAGTTAATTTAGTACAAAAACACAATGTCTTTTACAAACAGTGACGCTATGGGTCATAACTGTCCAACAGTTTACTTGGTAAAATGACCAAATTACCCTTCAAAGGTAAATGACAGCGTGCATCAGAGACATTAGAACTCATACACTCTAATGTATGAGGACCAATATCAGTCACCGCTAGAGGTGGATTCTCATACTTCATTACCTTTATCGATGATCACTCGCGATATGGGTATGTGTACCTTATGCGGTACAAATTTGAAGCCTTTGAGAAATTCAAAGTCTTCAAAGATGAAGTAGAAAACCAGCTTAATAAAAGTATTAAGTCATTAAGGTCTGACCGAGGTGGTGAATAGTTAAGCGATGAATTTCAAGATTACTTTAGAGAAAATGACATTGTTTCCCAATGGACTCCTCCGGGAACTCCACAGCATAATGGGGTATCCGAAAGGAGAAATCGGACATTATTAGATATGGTCCGATCAATGATGCCAGATATGGATCTACCTCTTTCATTTTGGGGTCTTGCTTTAGAAACTGCAACACTACTACTAAACCAAGTTCCTTCTAAGACTGTTAGTCAAACACCATATGAGTTATAGTCTGGGAAATGTCCTAGTCTAAGTTATCTAAAAGTTTGGGGATGTGACTCATATATTAAGCTCACAGAAACTAAGAAATTGGATGATATGGCAGTTAAATGTAAGTTTGTAGGATATGCCTTGAACTCAAAGCATACGTGTTCTACGTCCCAAATGAACAAAGAACATTTGTCTCACGAAATGCTAAATTTCTAGAGAATGAATTCCTTCTCAAGAAACATAGTGGGAGTAGACTTCACATCGATGATGTACGAGAAGAACAAACTAACATAGAACTAAACCCTAGGCCCCGCAAAAGGGCAGTGACGGAACAACCACAAGGTTATGAACTTAGAAGGTCTGGTAGGGAAAGACATGAGCCTGAAAGATATGGTTTCTATATTGATGAGGAACATGATCAGGTCATTGATAATGACGATCCCACCAGTTATGACTAAGCAATGCGTGACATTGATTCAGTCAAGTGGCTTGAGGCCATGAAATCCGAAATAGACTCTATGTATCAGAATCAAGTCGGGGACTCGGTGGATGCACCTTAAGGGATAAAACCCATAGGCTGCAAGTGGATTTACAAGCGTAAAACTGATGTAGAAGGCAACATCCAAACCTATAATGCTAGGTTGGTGGCGAAAGGTTATAGACAAATCCAAGGAATTGACTATGAAGAAACCTTCTCGCCTGTTGCAATGATAAAGTCCATTCGAATTTTACTGGTAGTAGCTGCACACTTTGATTATGAGATTTGGCAGATGGATGTCAAAACAACCTTCCTTATTCGGAACCTCGTAGAGGAAGTCTATATGACAGAACCTGAGGGGTTTGCATCTAAGGATGATCATAATAAATTATGCAAACTTAAACGATTTATTTACGGACTCAAGCAAGCCTCCAGAAGTTGGAATATATGATTTGATGAGACAATCAATGAATTTGACTTCATAAAAAATGTAGACGAGCCTTATGTTCACAGGAAAAGTAGTGGGAGTGCCGTTGTATTTCTTGTATTATATTTCGATGATATATTAATCATCGGGAATGATATTCCCATGATGCAAGCAACAAAGCAATGGTTATATCAGAATTTCTCCATGAAAGATTTGGGAGAAGCAACCTACATCCTCGGCATTAAGATCTACCGTAATAGATCTAAGAGGTTGTTAAGACTTTCTCAATCTACATACATAGATAAAGTTTTGAAAAGATTCAAAATGGAAGATTCCAAAAGAGGTAATTTACCTACTTGTCATGGAATCAAATTATCTAAGGAGCAATGTCCACATACTCCTTCAGATAGAGAGCGTATGAGTAGAATCCCTTATGCTTCAGCAATAGGATCGATCATGTACGTCATGCTATGTACAAGACCTGATGTCTCTTATGCTTTTAGCATAATGATCAGGTATCAGGAAAATCTTGGTGAGCAACACTGGGTAGCTGTCAAAACAATCCTCAAGTATCTGAGAAGAACTAAGGATATGTTCTTGACATACGGAGATTGTTCTGAGATGAAAGTCATTGGTTACTGTGATGCCAGCTTTTAGACCGATATGGATGACAATAGATCACAAATGGGATATCTGTTTACTTTGAATGTCGGTGTTGTCAGTTGGAAAAGCTCAAGGCAGTCAACTACAACGGACTCCACCACTGAAGCCGAGTATATTGCAGCATCTGAGGCAGCTAAAGAAGCAGTCTGGATAAAGAAGTTCATCATGGAGCTGGAAGTGCTTCCCGCGATAAAGAATGGCGTCACAATGTATTGTGACAACACGGGCGCCATTGCTCAATCAAATGAACCAAGGTCCCACCAGAAATCCAAGCATGTACTCAGGCGATTTCATCTCATGAGGGAGATTATTGAGAGAAAAAAAGTTATTATAGAGAAAATACCCACATAAGATAATCTTGCAGATTCTCTGACTAATGGGCTGACTCAATAAAAACATGATAGGCGACGCATGAGCTGTAATATTTTCTTAGAAGAGTAGTATTTCAGTTCGCGGGTTGATATGTGTGTGTGGGAACACATGAGCTGGGGCGACGCATCCTGTTCTAGGCTCGGGGGCCTAGTTGGGAGTACGGAGTAGCCAACGGAGGACTAAACCGGAGAATAAGGGAGTCGCCACCCGGTGTGAACCGGGACAAAGATTTAAGGCCGCACTCACCCCTCGCAAGGGAAGACCTCAAACCATTGGGTTCGGAATGGTCCCTTACTTATGTCACTTGTAATGTAAAGATTTATACAATAATCCAACCAAGCCTATGACATATATTTCCAAGTGCACCACAATCCTAAGTTCACATGCTTAAAAGTAAAGTTTACATCTAACATGCATGAAATCAAGTCCTATTGCTGAGTTCACATGCTTAAAGGTAGGCTTTTGCAACAACAAGCACATAACGTCACAAGAATTCAATCATTCATGTAAACATAAACACAAATAGTCATGGTAATATTTGCATGTAATATAAAGGAAATCAAAATGACGACAAATAATGTTATAGGCGCACTATGTAAAGAAGCATATAAAATATGGTCAAAATAACCGCATGATATACAAACACATAACTTGAGAAGATGAAGAAAGAAAGTATCATAACTTGAGAAGATGAAGAAAAAAAGTATGCCAAAGATGAACAATCAAAGATGCAATTTTACATTAAAGATGAACATGCCATAATGATGCCAAAGAATGCAACTAACATGAGTGAAAGAAAGGGATACCGAGAAGAAGAGAAATGCAAAGAAGGAGATAAATGCAACATGCGTCTATATCCTTATAATTACTACCAATTTTCCATTAAGCATGTTATATGTGATACAAGATTATGCAATGAGATGTTATATAGATGAATGATATGGAAAAGAAAGCATGACCAACGTTGCGTAACACAAAGGAATAAGGTGCATGGTTCAAATGACATTTTGCAAAAAAAAACGATTAATCGCATAATGAACAGCGCGGCAAAACATCGTGGCAAAGGTAGCCTTATGGCGTTTTCCCTCGAATGGAGGACCTTAAAACCACCCTAGTTAAGCCCATGCGCACATATCACATAATGAAGTGCGATAAATAAAGATGCATAAAAAGGATTTTGTAAAAATAGCGATTAATCGCGTAGTAAACAGCGCGGCAGAACATCATGGCAAAGGTAGCCTTATGGCGTTTTCCCTCGAATGGAGGACCTTAAAACCACCCTAGTTAAGCCCATGCGCACATATCACATAATAGGATGCAATAAATAAAGATGCATAAAAAGGATTTTGTAAAACAGCGATAAATCGCGTAATAAATAGCGCGGCAAAACATCATGGCAGAGGTAGCCTTATGGCGTTTTCCCTCGAATGGAGGACCTTAAAACCACCCTACTTAAGCCCATGCGCACATATCACATAATAAGATGCAATAAATAAAGATGCATAAAAAGGATTTTGTAAAACAGCGATAAATCGCGTAATAAATAGCGCGGCAAAACATCATGGCAAAGGTAGCCTTATGGCGTTTTCCCTCGAATGGAGGACCTTAAAACCACCCTAGTTAAGCCCATGCGCACATATCACATAATGAAGTGCGATAAATAAAGATGCATAAAAAGGATTTTGTAAAAATAGCGATTAATCGGGTAGTAAACAGCGCGGCAGAACATCATGGCAAAGGTAGCCTTATGGCGTTTTCCCTCGAATGGAGGACCTTAAAACCACCCTAGTTAAGCCCATGCGCACATATCACATAATAGGATGCAATAAATAAAGATGCATAAAAAGGATTTTGTAAAACAGCGATAAATCGCGTAATAAATAGCGCGGCAAAACATCATGGCAGAGGTAGCCTTATGGCGTTTTCCCTCGAATGGAGGACCTTAAAACCACCCTAGTTAAGCCCATGCGCACATATCACATAATAAGATGCAATAAATAAAGATGCATAAAAAGGATTTTGTAAAACAGCGATAAATCGCGTAATAAATAGCGCGGCAAAACATCATGGCAAAGGTAGCCTTATGGCGTTTTCCCTCGAATGGAGGACCTTAAAACCACCCTAGTTAAGCCCATGCGCACATATTACATAATCAAGTGCAATAAATAAAGATGTATAAAAAGGATTTTGTAAAACAGCGATAAATCGCGTAATAAATAGCGCTGCAAAACATCATGGCAAAGGTAGCCTTATGGCGTTTTCCCTCGAATGGAGGACCTTAAAAAAACCACCCTAGTTAAGCCCATGCGCACATATTACATAATCAAGTGCAATAAATAAAGAAGTATAAAAAGGATTTTGTAAAACAGCGATAAATCGCGTAATAAATAGCGCGGCAAAACATCATGGCAAATGTAGCCTTATGGCGTTTTCCCTCGAATGGAGGACCTTAAAACCACCCTACTTAAGCCCATGTGCACATATCACATAAAGATGCAATAAATAAAGATGCATAAAAATGATTTTGTAAAACAGCGATAAATCGCGTAATAAATAGCGCGACAAAACATCATGGCAAAGGTAGCCTTATGGCGTTTTCCCTCGAATAGAGGACCTTAAAACCACCCTAGTTAAGCTCATGCTCACATATTACATAATGCATAAAAAAATAAAATAAATAAATAAAAGATATCGGATTTCGTATACCCGATTGAACACATCTCTCATCCAATCAAGTATACATCATCCGGCGCGGCGAAGCATCATGGTAAAGGATTTTAACCCCTTTAAGGGGACCTTTCATCGCACTTACTAAGCCCATGTGCATCATCTCCATGTGACATAAATAAATGATATGCGGAAATTAAAAGACGGAAAAATTAAACGGTAAATAATTAAATGCACAAGATAACATAAAATCAATAAGTGCCGTTTGCTCAAGTGGTACGTGGAATTGTTGCCCAAGTACAGACCGCACTACCGTCCATTCGGATTCGGCTACAGAGTTTACGTCTGGGTTTCCATCCTATATACCACAAGAGACGACACTTCCATTCATCCAACATCCACAACAAACATCATATACACAACAAATGCAACAAATACAGAAAATATAATCAAAATAAATGACCAGAAATTAAATAGAAATAAGTGTGAAAAATACCCTCAGGTCTAATCTTTTTAGTTGTCCTCGGACTTGCGTTTCGCGGAGATCGGAAGGGATAAAAGCTCCTTACTCTTCCGGTTCACTAGCTTAGCGTTTTGGCTCGCTGTTCCACTATTTTTTCCACTGTTTTAGCTTCATTTTGCTACTGTTTTCGCTGTATTTCTGCTCACTGTTTCAGCTCACTGTTTTGGCGTTTTAGGCTATTGTTTTTGATGTTTTTTAAGGCTTTAAGTGCAGATTTTTTTTTTGTGTTTTTTTTAAGAGTTAGATGTGCAGTTTTTGCTCACTGAATCGGGTGATTTAGGGGCTGTTTGGTGCTGTTTAGGGGTGTGTTTGCTGCTGTTTTAGGGGTTAAATAGTGCAGTTTTAGTGGTTAAAAAAGTGCAGTTTTTTGTGATGTGTGGGGGGGTTTAAGGGGCTGTGATTTTCGGTAATGGAGGGACTGTTTGCTGCTGTTTAGAGGCGTGTTTGCTGCTGTTTTTAAGGTTGGTTTGGACGTGATTTGGGGCTATGAAAATAGGTTAAAGATGCGGCAATGAAGGGGTGGAGGATGGTGGTGTTTTTCGGTTATGGAGGGATTAGATGAAGAGAAATTTCCTTGCCTCTTTTCTACCTTCTTGCCGTGAACCTTGAAGCTTTTTCTTTTTATTTTTTTTTTGTGAATTTTCGTGAATTAGGAGAGGAGGGGAAGCTTGGTGAAGCTTTGTTTATATAGAAGAGAGCTAGGGTTTGCCCTTGTCTCACAAGGAAGAGATCTAGTTCCCAAATTAGGAGTCCTAAGAATGGTATACACAAGATTGAGGGGGAACAAAATATTTTAAATTAGGAAGTCAACTATTTTAAATTGGTAGATGTCTTATTAGATTAGGAAGTCAAATATTTGATTGGTTTTAATTGGTTAGGATTGATTTTAATTAGGCATATCTTCTTTTTAATTTTAGTATATGATATATTCAAATTATTTAAATTAGGCATGATTTTAGTTTAAGTTTGGTAAATGTTTTATTTAATTATTTAATTAATTATATTAATATCTTATTTAGTTAATGTTTTAATTAATATTTATTTATTTAATTTGGGGGTATTTTAAGGGTGATGGGCGTGTGGGCCTTGGTGGGTGACAGTGGGCTTGGCTAGGTGCATGTTAATTTAGTTAAGTGTTTGGGCTAAGTTTGTGTGGGCTAGGTGGGTGTGTAGGCTAAGTTCATGTGGACTAGGTGTGCGTGGGCCGGGTTTAGGTGTCTCGGGCCGAGCATAAATTTTAAAACAGAAAACAAACGAGTTACTTGAAGCCAAACTAGTGAACTTAATCCGTCAATGAGTCAATTCTTGACTCTTCCCTTCCGATGTCCGTTTCCCGCGGTTTCCGTAACTTAAAAGGTAGTTGTCTCCAAATAAGACTCCTCATCGGGTTTCACATGCAAAAATGCAATGTCTACAGTGTGATCAGTGCTTGAGACTGTGGCCGCAGCGGAAGAATTATGTGAGATTCTTGGGTTAGCACGATTCATCACACTATCAACATCATACCTTTGACTATATGGGTAGACATTTTCTATACCCTAGGTCAAACGGTGGGGATACAGTGAGACGAGGGACTGTATCATATGTAAATCGCATACAGAATGGGTATATATCTTTCTTTCTCATTTGGGGGCCTTAGCATGTTGCTAGATGTCAAACTTGGTCATTGAAATCGAACGACCATCTGATCGGAGGATAATTTATGTTCGATTAAATTATCACGATTCATTTCAAGTCCAACTTGAGGGGAACCCAAAAGGTCACACACAACAAAGTCGAAATCAATGGTTAACAGTGCACATTACAAATTTAACAGCATATATATGATTGCTGTAGGAATTATTCATAAATGGTTCAATGTGTTTAATTATTGAACAGATTATTTATGAGGTTCCATAGTGGCTTAAGGATTGGTGAATGACGATATGGGGTACTTTGGGAATTGGAATAAATAAATAAATAAATTAATAAAAAAAAATGAATAGTAATGTGAATAGTAAAAAAAATTTATTTGTTATTTGTTTTGAATTCCAATTCGGCCCAAACTCTTATTAGGGTTTTATAATCTCATTAAACCACTAAATTAAGATCCAATGGCTAAGATTAAATTAGTTTTTATCCCACATCGGATTCTTAATTAATTTTGTTGTCTTTGGAGCACCTATATAAACCCAAAGAATTTCTTTACAAATTTTTGCACCAAACCTTTCATATCTTGGGTTTATATAAGTGAGCAACTCTAAATATTAAGAGTAAGCCATTGATTTTGAGGATCCTTAAGTCTAATTGACTAGAGGAACCTCGAGTTAAAAGTTTTGAGGTATTTGCCTAGGCTGGCACCAAGGGCAAAATACATGTGCACTCAAGGCATTGTCCTATCCGTTGAGTTTTGGCTTTGGTGTGTGCACCTTTGGAGGCCACACATTTGGGCGGCTCTTTGGAACGTGGAAGAGCTTGCTGAGTTCAAAAAAAGCTTGTAGATTGGAGGGAGGACTGGAGGAGTCTTCGGTTCAAGTAAGTCTTTTTTTCTTTCTTTATTTTAATTAGAGTTCTTATGATAGTTAGCATGTTTAGGTTTATGTTTTTTGCATGTTTTATGAGTTTTTATGATTATAATATATAGTAACATGCATAGGCTTGTAGAATAATCAAAACAAATGGGTCTTGGGCTAAGGGATAGCAGCATCATAATTTATTCTTCATTTTCCGTTGTGCTCGTGGCCGCTTCCAAACATTAAGTCTGTAAGGGTGTTTTAACACCTAGTGCCCTAAAGCCAACTGGTTTGGGAGTCACTGGCCCAAAGCTCGCTACATGGATCAATGATGTTGCAAAAATATATATATATATCGGAAGTTTGAGTAATTAAGTCTGTATGGGTGTCTTAACACCTAGTGCCCTAAAGCCAACTGGTTTGGGAGTCACTAACCCAAAGCTCGCTACATAGACAAAATATATTGAATATAAATAAAAAAAATCAGAAAAATTATTCCATTGCTGCAAAAAGGTGTGAATTCTGATAAAACTTTAGGATAAAAATATTGTTTTCTTCTCAACTGCACATGTAACTGTTGTGGGCAAAAATGAGTTGATTAAGATTTTGTTAACTATGTATATGGAGAATGGTAAAAATAATCGGTGAATTTACTTATTCAGTAATATAGAAAGAAAGAAAACAACTAGTAACTTGGAGTAGAAGTTTCACCTGCTTAATCACTAACTTCTTTATTCTCTTTTCTCTTGTCTTTTTGCTTTTGTGTGCATTAGTTTTACTATTTTTTTACTTTTGTAAAATGTTTGTGGGAATCATTGTTGTAAACCCTCACGAGACTACAACTCGTCCACTAGGGACACCTAGGGGTTTAAAGGCTTGTTTTATACACTAAATGCAACTGTGACCCCTACGAAAGTGGCTTAGCTTAATTATATTTTTATTTTATTTTATTATTTTGCTCAAGGACTAGCAAAATATTAGGTTTGGGGGTGTGATGAGTGGTAAATGAATCACTATTTCCCACTCATTTGACCTAATATTTTGTATAGTTTCTTGAGTTTTGTGAATATTTTCATGTGTTTTGTATTATTTTGTAGATAAATAAAGTTTCAGGACATACTGGAAGTGATTTGGGGCCAAAACAGTAAAAAATGACAACAAAGGGCAAAAATGTCATTTGACGAGTCGTGCCGCGCTCCACGCGTTGCGACGCCTAACGTATGCCGGTCTGTGCTAACTTGTGCCACTTTATGCTAAAATGCGCCATGCCACGTGTCAAAATCTGAGAAGTCTGCTAATATGCGCCGGATGCTAACGTGTGCCGTGCCATGTGTCAACATTAGAGGAGATCTGCTAACGTGCATTGTGCCACATGTCATCATCTTATGGTGCCGACAATCGCCATCGCCACGTGTCAGCCACGTAGGCGTTCACATCAGCAACATGCCAAGTCAATGTGCCACGTGTCAGTCACGTCATCATCACCCAATCATAGCCTGCCATGTGTCGCAATCCTATGGTGCCGACAATCCACATCGTCACGTCATAGTCATGTCATCGCCACGTCAGTGCCACGTCAGCATAATTATTGAGTTAATAATCCAAAATGCCACGTCATCAGATAAGAATCCGAAGCAGCCAATCAGCGACTGACACGTGGAAGCGTCGCGACGCAATAGTAATTCACGCATCGTGACGCGTGAGGCTTATCGACCCCTATAAATTCAGCTCGAAATTTTAGTTTCAGATGTACCTTCCTCTCTATAATTCTCTGAATAAATAAGGAGTTTGTATCTAGTTTTCATTAAATTTCAGTTTTGTAATTAATTTTATTTACTTTCTGTAATAGTAATTTACTTTCTTTATTTTTTCAATTTTTACTATTCAGCTATGAGGAGGTAAATTCCCCCTGCTAGGGTGAAAGGAAAAACTTTTATTATTGCTATTTAGATTCATCTCACTTAATTATAATATATTCAGTATTTAAAATTTGACTTAACAAGGATACCGCTATATTGGTCGGTTGGTAATCAATTATAAACTGGTTTTAACTTGACTAAGCATGGATACCGCCTGGTTGGTCGATTGGTAATTACCGCCTATATGGCTGGTTTATGGACAAATAATGATACTGCCTTTATAGTCAGTCGGACGTAATTTGACTTAATCAGGTTACCGTCTATATGGCTGGTTGGTAATATCACAAGTTAATATATTATATTAAGAGAGATACTAAAATAGTAGTGATAAAAGTAGATCCTCTTGCCCTAATATTTTCTTTTATTGTAATTTTCTTTATTTACTTTTCAGCATTTTACTTATGTCTTTTATTTTATTTAAGTTTTTACTAGCCCTAGTTATGTGTCGTAACTAAGTTAGTTATCTGGGATTGTGATGAATTCCAATATCACCGGTTTATAAGGGTTTATTTTATATTTTGGGTAATATAAAGGTTTATTTATTAAGTCTTAAGCTTAATGCTTCTTGTTAACTGGCCATTAATAAGATTGATCTGGTAAACATAAAATAAACTTGACAAATGAATTTTAGGTTTTAGCCCTAGACTTAATAGCCCACGATCTTCCTTGAGGATAAATAACCCTTTAATAGATTTCCTTACAAGATAGACATATACCTGTCGGGCGGAGGTAGCCATAATTGGAACTTAATCTTAATAAATCCATGTAATTTGGTTGACATAGACATATGGTTCAATTGGGTTATACTGGGTATTTGCATCTGACCATCGACAGAGGCTTTTGCATAATTTCGTGTTCCAGGTTAGTAAACCCATATATTGCACAAAAATGAATTAACCACTTCATCTTTAAAAAGATATTGGAATAAATCACAACCCTGGATAGTTTTATAAATTTGAATTTTCCTCAACCTATTTTCCCGTAATTTTATTTACTTGTTTTTAAGTTTAAAGTCATCACCCAGTCAATCAATCAAACTATTAGATACTAGTAATCATTTGGCCTCATAAATATTAATAGCTTAGGATTTAAGTCCTCGTGGGATCGATATTTTTTATACTACTTGAATGATATTTGCACTTGCGTTATACGCGTGTGATTTCGCACCGGTCATACCCCCAGACTTAACATTTTGCTAGTCTTCGAGCAAAACAAAAAGAAATACAATTAAAATTAAAATAAACATACTAAAAACTCAGTAAGTTGAGCCACTTTCGTAGGGATCATGATTATATTTAGCATATGCAATAAGCCTTTAAACCCATAGGTGACCTTAGTGGACGATTTATAATCTCATGAGGGCTTATAGAGACCACACCCACAAATGTCATTTAACACGCAAAAAAAATCACACAAAAAAACTAAAAATGAAAAATAAAAAAATAATAATTATAATAAAACTCTCATGGGAGTTATACATAATATTGTCCTCATAGAATGCCTAGTAACGAAACCCAAGAACCTTCAATGTACCCAACATAACTCAAATCCAAATTCTTGAATAAATAATCTAAATTAGAGTCAAGTGTGTGTGTGTGTGTGTGTGCAAAGGTTGATCACAACTCGATTCCTAAGTAAGTCAACTTGGTGATTTCAACTCAAAAATTTTCATCTGATGGGGCAAACCATCATAGATATCTCAAAAGTATTTGTGACTGTCTTTTTTTGCGCAATATGATATGATTTTTCTCTCTTTTTATTTTTTTAAAAACACATACCCTTTAAGGTAGTATTTCTCCGCATTGTGGTCCTAACACTCGCCCATGAGTGTAGGAACTGCATTTTTGCATGTAAGTCCCTATGATGAGTCTCATTTAGAGGCACCACCTTTTAAGTCGTGGAAGTCGCGGGAAACAGACGTCGGAAGGGAAAAGTCAGAAATCAGTAATTTGTTGGATTTTATTCGCTTGTTTAGCTTCGGGTTCGCTTGTTGGACTTCCGTTTTAAAACATCCTTAGCCCAAACCCCCGCAAGACACACACCAAGCCCATCTCACCCAAGCCCAATCCAACAAATTAAATTAAAATCAATTAAATTGAAATTAAATTAAAATCAAATTAAATCTCATCCCAAGATTAAATAAATCACCTTCCTAACTACCAAAGATTTAAATTAAATTAAATAAATCACTCACCAAATTTAAATATATTCCCCCACAAAAATTACATAATTTGTTTCCCTTTATAAACTAATCCCTATTTAATTGATTTCTTTCCTTTTCAAAAAACCCATGCACAACCCTAACCCTAATACATCACTATAAAAGTAACATAAAACCCTAAACTCCTCTAGCTAATATTCACGGCAAAGACAAAAACATTAAACCATAAACCTTGGAGACACTCACTCTCGTCTTTTCTCTTTTCCCTTCTCTATTTCCCCTCCCAAACGCACAAGCACTCTTCACAACTCTCAACTCACAAAATAAACACTGCCTCAACAGCCCATTTCCATAGACACTCTCACCTCTCTCGGTATGACACACAAAGAACCCTCTCACCTAAACTAATCTAGACACATCTCTACCCCACACATGTAAGCCAAACAAATCAATAACAACTTCACGCACAAAATAGTGACCCCAAGCCATGAAGCATCAACCACACTGCCCTCACTCACTGCCACCTTACACCTCACGAAACAACCTCTTTCATCGACCAAAGACAGACACCATGAAACACACAAAGTAGCCCATCACGCCCCTCTCGGCTCTCTCTAATCTTCAAGCACAAACAAACCTAAAATCCCTACACACCCTCCTCGGCCACCACTCCTTCTCAGCAGCCACGTGAAAGCAGCCCCTCAACCTTTCAACAACTACAGCCCACATAGCTTCACGCCAACAGCCACAAACAACTCACCTTACGAACAAGAGCCACGACACCACTCTCACAAAACAAACTCGCAGCAATGATAAACCCTAAGCCACGAGTAGTCCACTAACGTTACCAACCCCACTCAATCAGCCACGCCAAAGCATGCTCAGCACATGCCCTCCACTCACTCAATTCTCGACCAAATCAAAACCAAAAAAATAATCCTTCATACCAGCCACGTAAACATACCTCCACTAACCAGAACCGACTCCAAATTACACCCCAAAACAGTCCCCGAAATAGTCCCAAAACAGTCCAAAAAGGTCCCTGAATTAACTCCAAAACAGTCCCTTAATACAGAAAAAATAGTGACCAGAAAATTCAACCAAAACAGCAGCGAAACGGAGTAAAAAATAGCAGCCCAAACAGCGAAACAACGTAGGAAAATGTTGAACCAGTGAACCGGAGGAGTTGCGGAGCATAAACCCTTCCGACGACCGTGTACCGTACTTCCGAGAGACGATTTAAAAGGTTAGACCTGAGGGCACTTTTCTTATTTATTTTCATCCATCTTTTAATTGTTTTATTTATTTTCTTCGCATGAGAGTCGCTTGTGGATGCATGTTGTGTTGGATAATATGACCCATAACGTCACTATTTGTACAGATCATAGTGTTGTTGTACAAATTAACTATGTGACAAGGAAATTGCACTCTCATCATTTGTGATTAGATCACCTTAGATATATAAATGAAGAGAGGTCCATATGATTAGTTCCTGGATTGAGAATGATATGAGACAGTATCAGTCCACGAAGGATTAATCATTAAATATCCCTAGTCGTAGTATTATCGAGACTAGACACTCGATAATGCGGAATAGGCTAGTATTGCACTTGTGCGCGTTGTGAGGGCACAACATCATAGTTCTCATATATTTGGGTATTGGATACTCATGCAAGTGCGATAGGAGGTTGTGTTTCACCGATGGTACGGGAAACAGCTTCGCTCTGGATAGACCCCTCGGAATCCCATTGGTATTATGACTATGTGTCTATGGGAGTCCGACATCAGGGTAGGTGTATTTGGTCTTAACCTGAGACTTGCACCGCTAATGTTTACGACAATCAATATACTTTAGTTGAGGTCGTCTATGACTCTAACCGGTTTTGTGTACGCCAATGCTGGGTATATTGAGAATCGTAGAGTATTGGGTGTGATGTCAAGACGGAAGTATCACTCCAGTCATAGTGGAGATGATGTCACGCAGGATACGGTATTAGTGCTCTTAAGTGCTGGCCGGCCATCGGGATATTATGACAAGGTCATGTATATCCGATTATAGAGACTAGTTACCAGACATCCGACATGTGCTTCGGACGGGGCAGACACTTATCCAGCCCCAGCCCTAGCACGTGACTATCCGATACTGGGCCGATATACACGATACTTGGTATACTACGCTTGATATAGATCTTAAATATTCTTAGATGAATATGACCGGAGAATTGGGTAGACTTCGTGCTTTGCTAGAAGCCGATCTTGTCTCGTAAATCGGTAGAACGTAGTACTTGGTACGTACATGATTCGGATACTCCGACGACCGTATTTACTGCCGAATTATCCGGGGATCTCATGGGTCGCTTCCCGATAATGCACCGATGACGCATAACTCGCACTCATTAATAATCTGGGATTATATAGAAGAAAGAGAAAATTAATCTAGGATTAATTACGGAGATATTCTGGGATAAAATATCGTCTAAAGAGAGAGAATGATTAATTTGGAATTAATCGGTAAATTAATATATTCGATATATTAAACGAAATTAGATTTCGACGCGAAATTAAAATTAGATTTTAATTCGGGCGAACGAATTAATTTAGAATTAATTCGTTAGCGACGTGAATAGTGAATTCGCTAGGCGTAATCATTTAATTACGACGCAACGGAAAATTCGCTAATTGGGAATTAGCGAAACCGAGCCCGAGTGTGATTGCGAGCGCATTCGTATTTCGAATTCGAGTGCGGCGACGCAAGTCACATCAAGCGTCAAATCATTCGTCACATCAAGCGTCAAATCAAAAGTCACTTTGAGTGATGTGATTGATTGATGTGATTGATGATGATAGACACACATCAAGTCACTTTGATAAAGTGACATTGAATAGTGATGGGTGTTGTTGGAATAGTGTTGGTGGTTGAGAGAGCCATTACCATTTACTTTATTTGATAAATTAAAATGGTAAATGCTTTGTATTTTTTGGAAAATATATAAAGCATTTTTTGGTAATTCAATTAACAAGTCAACCATAACACTTCTCCTTTATTTTTCTTCTCTCTTTCTCACGCCCAAAAGGGCTGTTTTTCTCTCTTCTTCACAGCTCACTGCCGTGAGCTTCAAGGGAAGCATGAGTGGTTTTTGTTGCAAAAACACAAGTGCTAGCACACTTACGAGACTTGCGAAGGTGTTAGGGAGGTTCACCCATGAGGCGGGATCCGTTCAACGAAGCTTGGAGCTTGACGAAGGACCAAATTTGAAGCCAAAACAGTGAGTAAATTCACTGCAGTTCACGCCCATTGCAGTGAGGATTTTAAAGTTTTGTTGCTTGCCGCGTCTCTCAACCGATCGATGTGAGTATTCCGCTACCTCCGTTGATGTATTCATACATGTATTTCATTGCTTGTTTGATCTTGGGACCTAGATAAAACCTAACATGTTGTGGCCTTTGAATGGATGGGAAAATGTGTCGTCTCTTGTAGTATATAGGATGGAAACCCGGACGTAAATTCCGTAGTTGAATCCGAATGGACAGTATTGCGGTTTTCACTCGGGATACAATGCCACGAACCACTTGAGAGATTCACACATTTCGTTTCATCCAATCTTGTATTCGAGCATGATTGGGTTGCTAGTATATTATTTATTTTTTAAGCATGATTTAGTCATTAGTATGTTATTACTTTCCGCATTATACTTTATATGCATTGTGATGTAATGTGCATGGGCTTAGTATGTTGGTCTAAAGGTTCTCAATTTGAGGGGAGAAAAGTCCAAAAGGCTACATTTACGACAATACTTTGCCGCGCCGGACGATGTGTGTTTGATTGAATGTGAGATATGTTTAATCGGATATACGGAATTCCATATTATTGTCTCATTCATTTGTATGCATTATAATATAATGCGCATGGGCTAACTAGGGTGGATTAAAGGTCCTCTATTCGAGGGAAATGCATGAAGACTACATTTACCACGATGTTTTGCCGCGCCTTTTATTATGTCATTTACCCTTTGCATATCATTTCTTTATTTACGCATCCATTGCATTCTTGTGCGCATGGGCTAACTAGGGTGGATTAAAGGTCCTCTATTCGAGGGAAATGCCTAAAGGCTACCTTTTTCATGATGTTTTGCCGCGCCTTTTATTATGCCATTTACCATTTGCGTGTCATTGCTTTATTTACGCATGCATTGCATTCTTGTGCGCATGGGCTAACTAGGGTGGATTAGAGGTCCTATATTCGAGGGAAATGCCTAAAGGTTACCTTTACCATGACGTTTGCCACGCCGGACGAGGTGCACTCGATTGAATGTGAGATGTGTTCAATTGGGCACACGAGGTCCTACATTATGTATTTGTTCAATCCATGCATTTGTTTGTGTCATTTCAGATGTCATTTTGGTAATCTCATTCGAACGTCTTTCCAAACGCTACATGAACGTACGTATTCTATCTCAGTTCGTTCGAACGCGTTTACGAACGCTACTCGAACGCGCATGCATTTTGTTTTATCATGTATCAGGTCTTACCTTGTTCGAACGCATTTTCGAATGCTATACGAACGCGAACCTTCTATTTACCATTCGAACGTGTTTTCAAACGCTACACGAACGCATATACAGTGAACCGAGTCATTTTCATCACATTTCATGCATGATTGCTTCTTGGGTGATTTCTCTTGAATTATGTAATTAATCATATCATTCCATTATTGACACTTTTACTGTTGTCATATATTCGTATTCCTGCATTTATCTATTTGATGTGTTCGTGGGATTGTGTTCAAGCATGATTAGGTCGTTAGTATGTTACTTGTTTCTTAAAACATGATTAGGTCGTTAGGATGTTACTTGTTTCTTAAGCATGATTTAGCCATTAGTATGTTATTCCTCTATGCATGATTTGGTTATCTTCTTTCGTAATAGGCGTTCAGTTTACGTTTATGTTTAGGTTGTTATTTATTTTTCGTGTTTGATGATTCAACATGTTCATGAGATTATTGTGTGATATCATATGTTTGCCGTTATGATGATTTATTTTATACATGCGAACTTAGGAGTAGATTATCCTTAGAAATATATGTTGCTTAGGCTTGGTTAGATTATTGCACAAATCCTTTCATTACAAGTGGCATAAGTAATGGACCATTCCGAACCCAACGGTTTGAGGTCTTCCCTTGCGAGGGGTGAGTGCGGCCTTAAATCATTTTCCCGGTTCACACCGAGTGACGATTCCATGTTATTTCTCCGGTTTAGTTCCCTCGTGGGCTATTCCGTACTCCCAACCGGGCCGCAAGCCCGGGACAGCGTCGCCCACGTCTGTGTCCTACAGTCTGGCGACTCCACTGGGGATAGAGAATTGGCCCCGAAATAATGTCTTGTAATGTTTGTGATTTGTGCTTTAATTAACCGTGTTTACCGTGGGTTGAAATGGGTTTAATCAAAGGAACTTTTAAGACTAGGTAATGGTTTGGTGTCTTCACTCATTCACTACATTTCTATAAGGAAAAGCTGTGAAGGCACCTAGGTAATGATGTACTCGTAGCCTACTGTGATGGACTAATTTGGAGGACTCGTTGTTTATTCCTGTCACCAAGCGATACGAGCCTAAGAGGCTTGGGTTTTTAAGAGAGTTCGCTTCGCCCTCCCTCTGGGAAATCTATAACGGGAAATCCATTTGACAGTCAGTCACCCACCATAATTCGTTGGCACGTACCGTAAGGTATAAAAAAGGTGCTCTCACTTGGTCACTCGAACCCTTGAGTGGGGAGACCTAGTTGTGGGCAATCATTCGCCAGCGAGAGTCTTTGTCTACACTCCCGCAAACCCACGTGTAGACCGGAGTTGTATGACCTATAGCAACTATTTCCTTGTGCTTGTGAACCATCCTCATTTGGATTCAGCTGGACTTTTGGTCATGAGGTATGGGCTTGTTGGGCCATTTAAACAGGGACGAGTCTGTGCTTTATGACAATTGGGCCAAAAGCTTCTGAAATGGCAATGGGCCATTTTGTGTTTAGACCTTTTATCATTTGAAGTTGTTTAGCCATGTTATCGCAAAAGTGTAAACCTGTTGGGCCTTTTCAACTGGGTCAAGTTTGCACCTCGCAATAGTATGATTGAATGCTTTAAAATGATAATGGGCCGACTTATATATTCCATGCGTCGCACGTATCTCATGCATCTCATGCATACATGCATCATGTTAACCCATGTATCTTAAAAGCCATCATAGGTATTGTTGGGTTAGGAAAGAAAGACTTGTCAAAAGGTGTTTAACAAACATAGATATCGGGAAAAGGAAACTGAGAAACAGAAAACCTTACGGAAATGATAGAGAGACAAGTAAATGGAATTCAGCTAAAGTGTTTAAGAAAAGAAGAAGGCAATGGAAGCAGTACTGCCGGTGGAAGTTGAGATACAGTCCATGCGGGTATTAGCAGAAACAGAGTTACCTGAACAAGAATGGACCTCGCAGAGATTTGAAACAGTTAGCACTGCTGAATGAGAAGAGGATTAAGTCCTTACATCACATGCAGATATACCAGAAGAGGTTGGCTCGGGCATTCAACAAAAAGGTGCGTCCTACCAAGATTAGAAAGGGTGATCTGGTACTTAAGCAGTCAAAGTCATCGACAACAGACCCAGGGGAAAGTTCAGACCCAACTGGGAAGGACCCTACATAGTCCAGAAAGTGATGGGAAATTGGGCAGTGAGACTGTCAGATTTGGAAGGGAACGAGTTCACCGAGCCGATCAACGTGGATAGATTGAAGTAGTATTTTGCCTGAGGGAAAGAAGACCGAGCAGTCACCAAGGGAATTGACAGAAGACCTAACCCAATGGGATAGGAAACTTATTCATGCATATATGCATACACGTAACGTATTTTGCATTCCTTTTTGTGTTTGTTTTGTTTTGTATTCACAAGTTTCAAAGAAGAAAAAGAGAAAGCGGCAAAGGTAAGCCAATCAGAAGCATCAACAGTACAGTGTCATCAATTTAAGAATGAATCATGGGGTTGAGGCCCACATCAGTCTCAGGAATGAATCAGAATCAGTATTAGTTTCAGTAATGAATCACCGGGTTGAGGCCTGCATCAGTATTAGTCTCAGGAAGGAATCTTAGGGTTGAGGCCCATACCAGTATAAGTTTCAGGAATTGATCCTATGGGGGCGAAGCCCACATTATCAATGGTTGAAATGAAGAATTCTGTGGAGTGAGTGAAAAAAAAATAGAGAAGAGAGAGAAGTCCTTGATGGTTAGGCATATGTCCGGTGATGACATTGTTTGATGTTGGGAGAAACCTTAGAAATGATAAGTGCGAGATGTGCTCTCATCCGGTATTCTGAATAGTTGATCTCAGCTAGACTCGCGAGCACTTGATCACGGGATCTTAGTGGTGGAAGCCTGAGTAGTCGACAAGATGACTAGTTGAAGAGATGATGGATCAGTGAATGACCGTTTGCCTAGATGTCCATCCTGGTTTACTTATGCTATGATATATGATATGGTTGGAAACAAAGAAAAAGTCTCTGAAAAGAAAAAAAAAATAGACCGCCTATAACCGATAAGCGTGAAGCTACCCATGGGCGAGTATTAGGACCACCATGAGGAGAAATGCTACCTTAAAGGGTATGTGTTTCGAAAAAAAGAGAAAGAGACAAGAGAAAAAAGAAGAAAACCATATCATGTTGAGTACGATGAAGTAATCATAGAGTGTGATCAAGACATCTAGGTTGGTTAGACCCACTGATCCGATTCTCCGAGACAAAATCATCGAGTTGGCTTACTTAAGGATTAAGCTGCGAAAGAGCCTTGGCACACACACACTAGGAGTCTAGTTCAGATCACTCATTCAGACGAGCCGATCTAAATGTATTAAGTACTTTGAAGGTTCTCTGGTTTCGACGCGAAACATCTGTTGAGGACGAAAATATGTTTAGCTATCAGGATTATCTCGTGAGAGGCAGTACGGTATGTTGGAATAAACCATTACATCACTAGTATCTATTTTGGGGATGAGTCTCAGGGTCGTGACCAATATCAGTAGCAGTTTTGGGATGCGTCCCAGGGTCGAGGCCCACATTAGTAGCAGTTTTGGGATACGTCCCAGGGTCGAGGCCCACATCAGTTTCAGTTTTGGGGATGAGTCCTAGGGCCGAGGCCCACATCAATTTCAGTTTTGGGGATGAGTCCCAAGGCCGAGCCCCACATCAGTTTCGGTTTTGGGGATGAGTCCCAGGGTCGAGGCCCGCACATCAGTATCAGTTTTGGGGATAATTCCAGGGCCGAGGCCCACATTAGTTTTAGTTTTGGGGATGAGTCCCAGGGTCGAGGCCCGCACATCAGTATCAATTTTGGGGATGAGTCCCTGGGGCGAGGCCCACATCAGCATTGTCAGTATCAGTTTTTGGGATGAGTCTCGGGGGCGAGGCCCACATCAGTATCAGTATCAGTTTTGGGGATGATTCCCAGGGGCGAGGCCCACATCAGTACCAGCATCAGTTTTGGGGATGAGTCCCTGGGGCGAGGCCCACATCAACATTTTCAGTATCAGTTTTGGGGATGAGTCCCGGGGGCGAGGCCCACATCAGTATTAGTATCAGTTTTGGGGATGAGTCCCGGGGGTGAGGCCCACATCAGTATCAGTATTAGTTTTGGGGATGACTCCCGAAAGCGAGGCCCATATCAGTACCAGTATCAGTTTTGGGGATGAGTCCCTGAGGCGAGGCCCACATCAGCATTGTCAGTATCAGTTTTGGGGATGAGTCCCGGGGGTAAGGCCCACATCAATATCAGTATCAGTTTTAGGGATGAGTCTCGGGGGCGAGACCCACATCAGTATCAGCATCAGTTTTGTGGATGAGTCCCAGGGTCGTGACCCACATCATCAGCAGTTTTGGGGATACGTCCCAGGGTCGTGACCCACATCATCAGAAGTTTTGGGGATGCGTCCCAGGGTCGTGACCCACATCATCATCAGTTTTCGGGATGCATCCCAGGGTCGTTAGCCCCCTGCATCAGTAGTTTTGGGGATGCGTCCCACGGTCGTGACCCACATTGCCAATGTTATTAGGATGCGTCCCAAGGTCGAGGCCCTTGTTGTCGGTTACAGTTATCGGGATGCGTCCCAGGGTCAATGGCCCCCTGCATCATCAGTTTTATGGTTGTGTCCCAGGGTCGTGAGCCACATTGTCAATGTTATCGGGATGCGTCCCAGGGTCAAGGCCCCCATTATCGGTTGTAGTTATTGGGATGCGTCTCAGAATCGAGGTCCACAGCGTCATCAACTCAACTCGAAGCAGCAGGCAAGTCAGGTGGCAGCTGGTGAGCCAGGTAAGTAAAAATGGATTGCAAAACTTTGTTAGGATTGACATTTTCACACACTGCAAAAGTCCCATCAAAGTGGGGGCGACTGTAGGCACTTCATTTTTGCATGTAAGTCCCTATGATGAGTCTCATTTAGAGGCACTACCTTTTAAGTCGCAGAAGTCGCGGGAAACAGACGTTGGAAGGGAAAAGTCAGAAATCAGTATTTTGTTGGATTTTATTCGCTTGTTTAGCTTCGGGTTCGCTTGTTGGACTTCCGTTTTAAAAAATCCTTAGCCCAAACCCCCGCAAGACACACACCAAGCCCATCTCACCCAAGCCCAATCCAACAAATTAAATTAAAATCAATTAAATTGAAATTAAATTAAAATCAAATTAAATCTCATTCCAAGATTAAATAAATCACCTTCATAATTACCAAAGATTTAAATTAAATTAAATAAATCACTCACCAAATTTAAATATATTCCCCCACCAAAATTACATAATTTGTTTCCCTTTATAAACTAATCCTTATTTAATTGATTTCTTTCCTTTTCAAAAAAACCCATGCACAACCCTAACCCTAATACATCACTATAAAAATAACACAAAACCCTAAACTCCTCTAGCTAATATTCACGGCAAAGACAAAAACATTAAACCATAAACCTTGGAGACACTCCCACTCTCGTCCTCTATCTTCTCTTTTCTCTATTTCCCCTCCCAAACGCACAAGCACTCTTCACAACTCTCAACTCACAAAATAAACACTGCCTCAACAGCCCATTGACATAGACCCTCTCACCTCTCTCGGCATGACACACAAAGAACCCTCTCACCTAAACTAATCTAGACACATCTCTGCCCCATATATAGAAGCCAAAAAAATCAATAACAACTTCACGCACAAAATAGTGACCCCAAGCCGTGAAGCATCAACCACACTGCCCTCACTCACTGCCACCTTACACATCACGAACCAGCCTCTTTCATCGACCAAAGACAGACACCATGAAACACACAAAGTAGCCCATCACGCCCCTCTCGGCTCTCTCTAATCTTCACGCACAAACAAACCTAAAAACCCTAAACACCCTCCTCGGCCACCACTCCTTCTCAGCAGCCACGTGAAAGCAGCCCCTCAACCTTTCAACAACTACAGCCCACATAGCTTCATGCCAACAGCATCAAACAACTCACCTTACGAAAAAGAGCCACGACGCCACTCTCACAAAACAAACTCGCAGCAATGATAAACCCTAAGCCACGAGCAGCCCACTAACGTTACCAACCCCACTCAATCAGCCACGCCAAAGCATGCTCAGCACATGCCCTCCACTCACTCAACTCTCAGCCAAATCAAAACCAAACAAATAATCCTTCATACCAGCCACGTAAACATACCTCCACTGACCAGAACCGACTCCAAATTACACCCCAAAATAGTCCCCGAAACAGCCCTAAGACAGTCCAAAAAGGTCCCCGAATTAACTCCAAAACAGTCCTTTAATACAGCAAAAATAGTGACCAGAAAATACAACCAAAAAAGCAGTGAAACGGAGTAAAAAATAGCAGCCCAAACAGCGAAACATCGAAGGAAAACGTTGAACCATTGAATCGGAGGAGTTGCGGAGCATAAACCCTTTCGACGACTGTGTACCGTACTTCCGAGAGACGATTTAAAAGGTTAGACCTGAGGGCACTTTTCTTATTTATTTTCATTCATCTTTTAATTGTTTTATTTATTTTCTTCGCATGAGATTCGCTTGTGGATGCATGTTGTGGCCTTTGAATGGATGGGAAAATGTGTCGTATGTTGGTTTCTATAATATGTCCCAAGAAAAGATTAAGCATACATGAAATACAACAAAGGATATATATAAACATGAAGTATGGCGGAATCATACTTACAATGCTATGTTGATGAAGAAAAATCAAACCAAATGGAAGCTCCAAGGTAGACTAGGTTCGGCCAAGGAAGACAAGAAGAAGCAAGCATCAAACTTTGTGTATTCCTTGCTCTATGATGGTTTCCCTATCACCTCTTTTGATTCCTTTGAAGGTGCTAGCCTTGCATGTTCCAAACAACAACCCTTCTTCAAGTTTTTGGCAACCAAAATTGAAGAAGAAGGAGAGCAAAAACTGTTTCAGGTTTCGGCCAAGAGTGAGAGAGAGAAGAGAGATTTTCTTAATTGATTTTGATACCAAAAATCAATTTATATTTATGCCATAATATTTATTAAATAATAATAAATCTATGACACAAGCCATGCAAAGGCTTAGAGTGTCCAACACTCAAATTCCATGCATAACATTTGAGTGTAAAATACACTATCACCATGCAATGCATCATCAATAAAATAATGCATATAATGACATGTGTCATGTGGGCCCCACACGTTTCCAAATGAAAGTGGGCCCACTTGCACTCACGCGTTCGGGTTCGATATTTCCGAAATACCGAACTTGCGTCGCGACGTTAATTAAATCGAATTTAAATAAATAATCGCTCCTAGCGAAATTATTATTTACGTCGCTTACGAATTAATTCCAAATTAACTCGTATGCCCGAATTAAAATCTAATTTTAATTTCGCGTCGAAATCGAATTTCAATTATTATATCGAATATAATAATTTTACTGATTAATTCAAAATTAATCGTTCTCTCTCTCTACTTTATCCGAGATAAAGTTTCTCCGCAATTAATCCAAGATTAATTAAGTTCGAATCAAATATCATAGGTGAATCTTCAGGAAGCGACCCAAGAGATCTCCGGATATGTTGGCAGTGAATACGGTCGTCGGATAATCCGAACACGCACGTACCTCGTACTACGTTCTTACCGATTCACAAGACAAGGTTGGCTTCTACCAAAGCGCCATGCCTACCCAATTCTCCAGAAATATTCTTATAGGAATATAAGATCTATATCAAGCGTAGTATACCGTAGTATTGCGTACATCGATCCAGTATCGGATGATCACATGCTAGGCCTGGGGCTGGAGATGTGTCTGCCCCGTACGAAACATATATCGGACATCAAGCAACTAGTCTCTTTAAATCGGACAATCCTGACCTGGTCATATTGTCCCGACGGTTGCAACCTTTTATAGAGTGCTAGTTCTGCGTCCTGCGTGATCATCACCTCCATATGTCTGAAGCGATACTTCCATCTTGACATCACATCCAGTACACTACGATTCTCGATAAACCCAGAAGAGGTGTACACAGAACCGGTTAAGGTCCCCAACCACCAAAACCAAAGTTTACCGATTGTCGCAAGTACTAGCGATGTAAGTCTCAGGTTAAGACCATATACACCTACCCTGATGCGGCCTCCCATAGACACGCAGACATACTACCAATGGGATTCTGCGGGGTCTATCCAGAGCGAAGCTGTTTTCCGTACCATCGGTAAAACACAACCTCCTATCGCACTTGCATAAGTATCCAATACTTAAATATATGAGAACTATGCCGTTGTGGCCCTCACAACGTGCACACGCAATACTAGTCTATTCCGCATTATCGATGTCCAGTCTCGATAATACTACGACTAGGGATATTTAATGATTAAACCTTTGGGGACTGATACTGTCTCATATCATTCTCAGTCCAGGTACTAATCATATGGACTTTCGCCATTTATAACTCAAAGTAAATAATATTTACAAAATGGCAAAAGGCAATTTCATTATCACATAGTTAATTTTGTACAATAATACAATATCATTTACTAACAGTGACGCTATGGGACATAATGTCTAACAATCTCCCACTTGGCCTATAGCCAGTCACTCAAGCATCTAATACCCGAACTATGTATGTGTCGTTCAAAAACTTGCTGAAGAACAGCTTTCGTCAGCGGATCTGCAATGTTGTCATCTGCTGTGACCTTCTCGACTTTTACATCGCCACGATGTATAATCTCCCGAATCAGATGATAACGTCAAAGAACATGCTTGGACCGTTGATGAGACCTTGGTTCCTTAGCCTGTGCTATAGCCCCGTTATTGTCACAATACAATGGAACGGGTTCAGCTGCTAACGGAACTACTCCTAATCCGATTAGGAACTTTCGGATCCAAACTGCCTCCTTTGCTGCTTCAGATGCAGCGATGTACTCCGCTTCTGTTGTTGAATCGGCAACAGTATCTTGCTTGGAAGATTTCCAGCTCACTGCTCCGTTATTCAAGCAAAAAATGTACCCGGATTGCGACTTGTAGTCATCCTTGTCGGTTTGGAAACTTGCATCGGTATACCCAGATACCGCAAGTTCTCCACCTCCATAAATCAAGAAAGCATCCTTAGTTCGTTTAAGATACTTAAGGATATTCTTAACTGCAATCCAGTGACCTTCACCTGGATCGGCCTGATAGCGACTGCACATGCTCAAAGCATATGAGACATCAGGTCGTGTACATATCATGGCATACATGATCGATCCGACTGCCGAGGCGAACGGTATCCGACTCATGTGGTCTCTCTCTTCCTGAGTCTTAGGACACATGTCCTTAGACAGAGAGGTACCACGTACTACTGGAACCAATCCCCTCTTGGATTGTTCCATGTTGAATCGCTTCAACACTTTATCAATGTATGTACTCTGGGAGAGTCCAAGCAGCTTTCTAGATCTATCCCTGTAGATCTTTATTCCAAGAATAAAGGCTGCTTCTCCAGATCTTTCATGGAGAATTTTAATGAAAGCCAAGCTTTCACCGACGTTAGCATGGGAATGTCATTGCCTATAAGCAATACGTCGTCGACATAAAGGACAATAAAAGTAAGTGCTCTCCCACTAACCTTCTTGTATACACAAGGGTCATCTGCGTTTTGCACGAAATCATATTCTTTTATGATCTCATCAAAACGCTGATTCCATGACCGTGATGCTTGCTTCAATCCATAAATGGATCGATTTAACTTACAAACCTTGTTTGCAAGTCTAGGTACGATAAAACCGTCAGGCTGTTGCATATAAACATCCTCCAAAAGGTTTCTGTTAAGGAAAGCGGTTTTAACGTCCATCTGCCATATCTCGAAGTCGAAATATGCAGCTATTGCAAGCATTATCCAAATGGATTTAATCATGGCAACGGGTGAGAAGGTTTCGTCATAATCAATACCATATTGTTGACGATACCCCTTCGCTACAAGCCTAGCCTTGTACGTTTGTACGTTGCCATCCATGTCGGTCTTCTTCTTGAAGATCCATCTGCATCCAATAGGCTTTACGCCTTCTGGTGCATCAACCAGTGTCCAAACTTGGTTGGCGTACATGGAATCCATCTCGGACTTCATAGCTTCTTGCCATAAAGCGGAATCGATATTTTGTATCGCTTCCTCATATGTAGCCGGCTCATTATCCTCAATAAGATTAATATCTATATGAGGTGAGATCAGGAACCCATACCTCTCAGGTACTGTTCTGACTCTCTCCGACCTACGCGGTCCTTGTGTATGTGAAGTTTGTGGTACAGACTCATCCCGGACGGTCTGTTCTTGTTCCGTCGTTGATTCATTGCCAGGAACAGTATCACTACGATCTTCATCGAGTTCTACTTTCCTCCCACTTACCACTGCATTTATAAAATCCTTCTCAAGGAAAAATGCTTGTAGAGCAACAAATACTTTGTTCTCTGTGTGGGTGATAGAAGTAATATCCTTTGGTTTCCTAGGATATCCTACAAAAAGGCATTTATCAGTTTTGGGTTCAAGTTTGGTACTTTCCAACGTTTAACATATGCCCAGCATCCCCAAATCTTAGGAAAGAGAAACCTGGTTTCCTTCCTGTCCATATCTCATATGGGGTCTGTTTAACAGACTTCGACGGTGGTACCTTATTCAAAATAAGTATAGCACTGTTTAATGCGTATCCCCAGAAGGATATTGGTAGCTCAGTGCGACTCATCATTGACCTCACCATGTCCAACAAGGTGCGGTTTCTCCGTTCGGACACACCGTTTAATTGTGGTGTTCCAGGAGGAGTTCCACTGTGACAGAATACCATATTCTTTCAAGTAATCTTGAAACTCATAACTTAAGTATTCGCCACCACGGTCTGACCGTAATGTCTTAATACTCTTCCCTGTTTGTTTCTCCACTTCGTGTCGAAACTCTTTGAATTTCTCAAAGTTTCCGACTTGTGTCTCATAAGATACACATAACCGTAACGAGATGCATCATCTGTAAAGGTTACGAAGTAGTGAAGTAGTGAATCCACCTCTAGCCTGGCTAGACATGGGCCCGCATACGTCAGTATGAACGAGAGCTAACAATCTGTGGCACGTTCACCTTTACCGCTAAAAGGTGATTTAGGCATTTTGCCTAAAAGACAAGATTCGCAGACGTCATATGAATTGGGATCAAATTCGTCCAAGTACCCACTCTTTGAAAGTGTGGATATGCGAGTCTTGTTGATGTGTCCTAGACGACAATGCCACATATAAGCTTCATCTTTTAGATTACTCCTTTTGAGCCTTTTGTTTGTCATTTTAGGAGATTCATTTATATTCAAAATAAAGGACCGTTATTTGCAACAGCTGTGCAAATTTCTGCATCATTTTTATATAAATAACACCCAGTGTTCCTGAATACAAAAGTGTAACCCTGCTGGGTTAACAAGGATACAGATATAATATTCCTAGTTAAACTAGGTACAAATAACAGTTCAACAGTTTAAGTACATGCCCTGAGGGCAGTTCTAAAACAAAAGTCCCTACGGCCAAAACAGCAACTGGTGTTCCGTTTCCGACCCGTAGATCCATCTCCCCTGATGCCAGCACCCTGCTATCATGCAGATCCTGCACATCAGTACAAATATGAGCACCACAACCAGAATCAAAAATCCAATTTTTAAAACTAGAAGTATTCATATTTATCTCAATAACAAACATACCAGAGGCAATGGCCTTGCCAGCCTTGATATCCTCCCTCTGCACAATGCTCATTCGGCAGTCACGTTTCCAGTGACCCCTCTTGCCGCAGTTGAGGCAGATGTCGCGAGATTTGTCCTTTGGCTTCCTAGAAGCCACTGTCAACTTGCCTTTACCCTTCTTCTTGAACTTCTTCTTCCCTTGCACCTCCAATTGCCTTGGGGCACCCTTGGCGCATGAGAGGTCAATGCAAAATGCGCCTCGCGCTGCTCCCCTTTAGGAGTTCCCTTTCGGACTCCTTCAGCACGGACAACAACTCTCCAAGAGTGTCGTCAGTATCCATCAACTTATAGTTGATGATGATTTGTTTCCAAGTATCAGGAAGTGACTGCAAGATCATATCTATAGTCAGCTCAGCCTCCAAGACTATTCCCATATTGGCCAACTCATCAATGTCGGCGATCATTTGAGTCCCGTGGACTTCAACTGATGCGCCGTCTGTCATCCGGGAGCGGAAGAGTTTCCTTACTAGCTCGTACCTCTTCATCGCTTATTGGTGCGGTGAAGATCACGCAATCTTGCCATCATGTTATAGGGATCCAAGTCCCCTGTACTGGCGTCTGAAATGCTGGGTCATTGCAGCTAGCATAACTGACTGAGCTTGGTCACAATCATCACTATGAGTCTTTCCATAACTCTAGCTCCAGTGGCTCAGTGGGTTTAGGCGGGAGAGGTGTCTGAATAGTATACAGTATCCTCTCAGCCCCAAGCACTATCTTGAGGTTCATTTCCCAGTCGGCAAAGTTTGTCCCTTTGAAGACATTATCGCCCATGATTATGTCACGGATATTACCTTTGCCAATCATCTTGACAAACTATAGTCCAACTATAAAGTCAACGATGTTATGGGTACAGTCAAACTGTTACAAGTAAAATAACAATATATTAGTCCAACTAATTATTTAAAAATATTGACGAAATAATTTTGAAAGACGCGTAAGGCAAAATATCTGAATGAAAATTGCAAATTCAATAATAGCCTCCCACTATTTTCTTCAAGTTTCTAACCCTCTGTAGAGAACTCGGGAAAAAGAATTTCCTAGTGGGCTAGGATCCCGTTTAATAACACACAACCTTGACTTTGGCCAATAAAAATTGTATGCTATTTAACTTAGGTAGATCTCCATGATCAATTGGATCTCATCCAATTCCTAGATCCGGTTAGGTGGACATCCAAGTCCGAAACATATGTATAATGTCATGTATCTAATACATTTCCTAACCCTATCCTCCGAATCAACTAGGCCTTGGCTTTGGCCAAAAAACAAACCTAATGATTCCAGTTAAGCGGGACCCATTGACGAGGAAAGTTTCGTAATCAATGTCGTTGGACAAAAAGTGATCTTGACTTGGCCAATAAAAATCACGATTTGGACAAGACACCGATATGCAACAAACTCTCATGATTCAAGTACATCCTTGATTGACAAAGGTCTTGACTTTGGTCAAAAACAAACCAATGCCAACTTCGGATCTTGAACAAGAACCATTCATGGAAGGATATTCGCTTAATATAAATTGAGGGATTTCGCGTAATTGGCAACCAATTTATTTATCTTGTTAGGTCTCATCACATACACCCTTAAGCATGCTTCTAAAACATCATAAAGCGCATAAAGTAAATTAATAGTGATATGCGGATGGATATAAACACAACTTGTTCCTAGAACAAATCACTCCCTTTCCTCTCCCCGTTAGCACTATTCTACTTCTACCCAATTACATAATACATAAGAGAAACCTCATTTACATTGAGGGGAATTAGGTGAGAAGAGAATACAAAGAGATAAAGAGATAAGGCTGGACACGCAGAGGTCCAATTTATAAATTCCAAATTTACAATAATTTCTAAAATTACCCTTTCCCTTCTAATATCCATCCGATATACACTATTCATTCATCACATACATATATATTCAAACAAGACATGCTTTTACAACCAATCTAATCCAATTAATTAGTCTTTGTTTAGTGATCATCCAATGTTCAAACAACGGTTTGATTTTGCGCGAGTCCAACTCGATTGAGAATAAGTACATAAGGTACGAATTCGCGAAATATATCGAACTACTTATAAATCTAATTTAATTCGTATTCAATACTAATTCAATTATTTAATTCCAAATAAATGTTTACACTTTTAATGTGCTTTAAAGACTTAGATTCTAAATCTAATCTTATTGGGTCAAAGCCCAACTAACATCCAATGTTGAATTTAATTCAAGTCAAATGGACTTAGAATTGATTTATTAAGGCTTGGGCTTTGGTCAATGTGGGTCAAACCCAATTACCAAGCCCAAATAAGGAATCACCCTTAAATGCCATAAAACCAATTTTAAGCCCATAAGGCCCAATTAAATTTTAAAGCCCATTATATTATATTTGGTCTTAATGGAGTGATTTAGGCCCAAATTGGATCCAATCCTTTTGGCCCAAATCTACTTGGTCCAACCAAGCCCATTATGCCCAAATACAATATTAAAAGCTCAATTCACCAATTAAGCCCATTAATTAAATTTTAATATTCCAAACATTAAGTCCAATTAATTAAAGTGTAATATCAAGATTAATACATTAAACCAAATATTTCAAAAATACCCATTAATTTATTAATCATGTATTGTTCAAAATAAATGTCCAACATTAATTTTAACAAAAATCAACTCCTTTACATGTCCTATGTATTCGGCCAAGGTGAGTTTTTGTGTCGATTTGTTTTCAATCCGATTGAATTACTAATCGACGTCCCGACACGTTCTAAGTCATCCAATGATCTTAAACACAAAAAATTCCAATCCACTCCAAGTAGCAACACATTCGGCCAAGGCATGGATTTGGGGAAAAAATCATCCAATGCATTTTTCATAAAAATTGATTCCATGTAACATCATTCTATATACATGTAAGCATTCTTATTAATCAAATTTCACAAGAACATGCTTCAATCAATTTCACCCAAACCATTCAGCCAATGTCAAAATTTTGGGGAAAAATCATCCAATGCATTTTTCATAAAATTGATTCCATATAACATCATGTTATAATATGCAAGCATATATTCATCAAATTTCACAAGACATGCTTCAACCAATTTTAACACACCTATTCGGCCAAGGTTAAAATTTTGGGGAAAAATCATCCAATGCATTTTTCATAAAATTGATTCCATATAACATCATTCTATATACATGAAGCATACTTATTCATCAAATTTCACAAGAACATGCTTCAACCAATTTTAACCAAATTAACCTAAAGTATTTCATGCTTAACCATGGCTCCATGATACCATTGTAGGTTTCTATAATATGTCCCAAGAAAAGATTAAGCATACATGAAATACAACAAATGATATATATAAACATGAAGTATGGCGGAATCATACTTACAATGCTATGTTGATGAAGAAAAATCAAACCAAATGGAAGCTCCAGGTTAGACTAGGTTCGGCCAAGGAAGACAAGAAGAAGCAAGCATCAAACTTGTGTATTCCTTGCTCTATGATGGTTTCCCTATCACCTCTTTTGATTCCTTTGAAGGTGCTAGTTGCATTTCCAAAACAACAACCCTTCTTCAAGTTTTTTGCAACCAAAATTGAAGAGACGAAGGAGAGAAAAAACTGTTTCAGGTTTCGGCCAAAAGAGTGAGAGAGAGAAGAGAGATTTTCTAATGATTTTGATACCAAAAATCAATTTATATTTATGCCATAATATTTATTAAATAATAATAAATCTATGACAAGCCATGCAAAGGCTTAGAGTGTCCAACACTCAAATTCCATGCATAACATTTGAGTGTAAAATACACATCACCATGCAATGCATCATCAATAAAAAATGCATATAATGACATGTGTCATGTGGGCCCCACACTTTTCCAAATGAAGTGGGCCCACTTGCACTCACGCGTTGGGTTCGATATTTCCGAAATACTGAACTTGCGTCGCGACGTTAATTAAATCGAATTTAAATAAATAATCGCTCCTAGCGAAATTATTATTTACGTCGCTTACGAATTAATTCCAAATTAACTCGTATGCCCGAATTAAAATCTAATTTTAATTTCGCGTCGAAATCGAATTTCAATTATTATATCGAATATAATAATTTTACTGATTAATTCAAAATAATCGTTCTCTCTCTCTACTTTATCCGAGATAAAGTTTCTCCGCAATTAACCAAGATTAATTAAGTTCGAATCAAATATCATAGGTGAATCTTCAGGAAGCGACCCAAGAGATCTCCGGATTGTTGGCAGTGAATACGGTCGTCGGATAATCCGAACACGCACGTACCTCGTACTACGTTCTTACCGATTCACAAGACAAGGTTGGCTTCTAGCAAAGCGCCATGCCTACCCAATTCTCCAGAAATATTCTTATAGGAATATAAGATCTATATCAAGGTAGTATACCGTAGTATTGCGTACATCGATCCAGTATCGGATGATCACATGCTAGCCTGGGGCTGGAGATGTGTCTGCCCCGTACGAAAATATATCGGACATCAAGCAACTAGTCTCTTTAAATCGGACAATCCTGACCTGGTCATATTGTCCCGACGGTTGCAACCTTTTATAGAGTGCAAGTTCTGCGTCCTGCGTGATCATCACCTCCTATGTCTGAAGCGATACTTCCAACTTGACATCACATCCAGTACACTACGATTCCCGATAAACCCAGAAGAGGTGTACACAGAACCGGTTAAGGTCCCCAACCACCAAAACCAAAGTTTACTGATTGTCGCAAGTACTAGCGATGTAAGTCTCAGGTTAAGACCATATACACCTACCCTGATGCGGCCTGCCATAGACACGCAGACATACTACCAATGGGATTCCGCGGGGTCTATCCAGAGCGAAGCTGTTTTCCGTACCATCGGATAAAACACAACCTCCTATCGCACTTGCATAAGTATCCAATACTTACTTAAATATATGAGAACTATGCCGTTGTGCCCTCACAACGTGCACAAGCGCAATACTAGTCTATTCCGCATTATCGATGTCCCGTCTCGATAATACTACGACTAGGGATATTTAAAGATTAAAACCTTTGGGGACTGATACTGTCTATATCATTCTCAGTCCAGGTACTAATCATATGGACTTTCGCCATTTATAACTCAAAGTAAATAATATTTACAAAATGGCAAAAGGCAATTTCATTATCACATAGTTAATTTTGTACAATAATACAATATCATTTACAAACAGTGACGCTATGGGACATAATGTCTAACAATACTACGGTATACTCTACGCTTGCTATAGATCTAATATTCCAGTAAGATATTTCTGGAGAATTGGGTAGGCATGGCCTTTGCTAGAAGCCAACCTTGTCTTGTAAATCGGTAAAAACGTAGTACGAGGTACGTACGTGTTTGGATTATCCATGACCGTATTTACTGCCAACATATCCGGAGATCTCTTGGGTCGCTTCCTGAAGATTCACCTATGATGTTTGATTCGAACTTTATTAATCTTGGATTAATAACGGAGAAACTTTATCTTGGATAAAATGCCTTATTAGGAGAGAGAGAGAGAGATCGATTAATCTGGAATTAATCGATAAAATAATATATTCGATATATTATTAAACAAATTAGATTTCGACGCGGAATTAAAATCGGATTTAATTCGGGCAAACGAATTAATTTAGAATAATTCATTAGCGAACTGATATTAATTAATTCGAATTATTTAGAATTATTTAATTCACGTCGCGACGGAAATTCGTTAATTTGGAATTAACGAAACCGAGCCCGAAAGTGCTTGCGGACACATTCGTATTTTGAATCGAGTGATATCCGCAAATCACATCGCGATATCTCATTACTTAATACGAATAGATAGTGAATGTATCTAGTCACCTTTGAGGGATGATGCATTGTCTCTAATCTCAAAGTATGGTAATGATAGCAAATGATGGATTCATTTTGGAGGGAAAGCCATGCACGGTTTTGGAAGGATTTTTTGCATTAAAAAATTCTTTTGTATTAGATATCACTTCACTTTTCATTTTCCTTGGTCATTCACGTTTTTTGGCAATGCAAAGGAAACAAAATCAAAAGTGAAACAACTCTCCTCTCTTCCTCTCTTGCTCACGCCGTGAGCTGCACCAACAAGGCAGAAAATTGTTTTCTCATTCTCCATTTTGCTAGCACAAGCAAGGAATCAAAGGAGGTGATAGGGAACCACCTTGGAGCTTGGAATACACAAAGCTTGGAGCTTTCAACTATTTTCTCCTCTTGGCCGAAACTTCAAGGATCTTGGAGCTTCAACCTTGTTCATCTTTTCATCACAAAAGCTTTGTAAGTATGATTCCGCCATGCTTCAAGTTTATTATATATATTCATTTTGTTGTATTTCATAAGCTTAATCTTTCCTTGGGACTAATTATAGTAACCAACATATGGGCCCACTAACTTCACCATGAATAGGGCTAACAGATCGGTGGCACTTACATTATTACCAAGTAAATAGTGTTTTAGGTACTTTACCTAATAAACTAGATTCGTAGACTTTATTTGAATAGTCAAATCAGTCCTAGTACCTACTCTTCAAAAGTGTGGATATACGAGTCTTGTATAATTCTGTCCTATACAACAATGCCACAAATAAGTCTCTTACTTGATCAAATCAATCTGAGCTATTTATTTGTCATTTTATATGTTTTGAGATTTTAATTATATTCAAAATATAAATTCTGTTATTCACATCTAATGTGTTTATCTCAGTATCATCTTTATATAATGAAACACTAGTGTTCTAGATTATATAAAGGTTTATCCACAATGGATTAAACACTGATATAGAGATAATGTCTCTAGTCAAACTAGTTACATTATAACAGTTCCTATTTAAGTACACACACGAAGGGTAGTTCCTAAACTTAGGTATCTACGGTCGAAACAGCGACTTTCGTCCCGTTTCCGATTCGCAGAGCAATCTCAGCTTGAAGTCAGTATTCTGCTCAAAGCAGATTCTGAACATCAATACATATATTTTATGTACCACACTAAGTATTTAAAATCTAATTTCAATACTAGTAGTGAACATAACTTTGACAATCATTTTTAAAGTAAAGCCTTGCCCTTTCTTTAATTCATTCGTGTCTGCCATATCCAAATGGTATTCACTTTGAGATATGTCAATTATCCTTTTCAATATTTCATGAACCTTAGGCCAAGCCTTGGGTTTTTAGAATATCGAAACAATGTGCACCTCGTGCTACATGCCCAATTGCAAACTTTGACTTTTCACCTCTAGAATAGTCAATTAATTCTCCAAGAATTATTTATTGCAATTTTAATACTTATTAAATCTAAACATAGATTTTTGACAAGTATGTTAAATTAAGCACTAAAGTTATCATCACATAAATCTTCCAAAGATTTACGCTCTACTTATTTGCTTAATTTTGGGCGTAAGGTATAATAAGTTATTTTATCAAATAAAGTAACCTATTATTTATTCCCAATTTGAAAATTAAATCATTTAAAATATTTTAATCCCAGATTATATTTTAAATATCCAACTTTTCAATTCTTTCTTGATTTCAATAGTCCAACTATTTAATCAATTATTAGTGGTACTATATATTATAATGATTATAATAGTCCAACTATATAATCAAATATAATCCAAATAATTAACCTCAATTACATTGATTACTATAATCCAATTATAAAATCAACTGTAAACTGAAATTAATTAATTCAAATATATTGATTAATATAATCCAATTATATATAATCAACTATAATACAGTCCAACTGTTTATTAAAACAAAAATTTAAATATTAGTCCAACTAACATTTAATATTACGACGAAATAATTTGAATGAGCGCGTATGGCGAGTAATTGAACGAATATTGCAAATTCAATTCTTGCCTCCCACTATTTTTTTCGGCGAGCCTCTAACCCTCTGTCGAGTACTCGGGAAACCGTGTTTCCTAGTGGGCTAGGATCCCGTTAAATATCACACAATCTTGACTTTGGCCAACAAATTATGATAATTAACTAGGTAGATCTCTAAGATCAATTGGATCCAATCCAATTCCTAGATCCAGTAGGTGGACATCCAAGTCCGAAACATATATCTTATATATGCCTATATATCGAATATATACCCTAACCTTTTTCCTCTGAATCAACTAGGCCTTGGCTTTGGCACAACAAACCTAATGATCCCAGTCAAGCGCGGACCCATTGACCATGGAAGCTTCGTAATCAATGTCGATGGACAAGAAGTGGTCTTGACTTTGGCCAACAAACCACAACTTGGACAAGACACCAATATGGAACAAAGCCTAGTGATTCAAACACATCTTCGACGGACAAGGGCTTGACTTTGGCCAACAACCCATGCCAATCTAGGATCTTGAGTAAGAATCACTCAATGAAGGAAAAGTTGCATGATATTTGATGAGGGCTTTTCGCGTGCAAATTGGCTACCAATTTCATTATCTTTGTTAAGGTCTCATCATCATACACCCTTAAACATGCATTCTAAATAAATAATAAAGCGAGTATGAAATTAAATAATAATGATATGCGGATGGATACTTAACATATTGATCCTAGATCAAATCTCTCCCTTTCTCACTCAAGCTAGCACTTGTATTACTTCTACCCGTTACACTACACTTCTAAAGAAACCTCATTTACATTGAGGGGAATAGGTGAGAAGAGAATAGAAAGAGAATAGAGGTGATAAGGCTGGACACGCAGGTCCAATTTAATAAATCGAATTTATTACAACAATTTCCAAAATTGCCCCACCCGACTAATATCCATCCGATATACATTATTCATTCATCACAACCACGTATTCACACATAAGCATGCTATCAATCAATCTAATCAAATTAATTAATCTGATAATTATGTGATCATCCAATGTTCAAACAACGATTTGATTTTGGTCGAGTCAAACTCATTTTTGCGAATAAGTACTCAAAGTACAAATTCTTGAATTAAATTAAACTACATAATTAAATCCAATTTAACATGTATTTAATACTAATTCACTATTCAATTCCAAATTAAAATTTACACTTTATTTAATAAACCTTTAACGACTTAAATTCCAAATTTAATCGCTTCGGGTCTCAAAGCCCGATTAACGTCCAACGTCAATTCAATTCAAGTCTAATGGGCTTTAATTAATTTCTTTAAGGCGTGGCCTTCGGCAACCAAAGCCCAATCAAGGAGTAACCCCATAAGCCCAGAAATCAATTTAGGCCCATTAGGCCCAATTAAACTTTAAAGGTTTATAAGTTGCATTTGGGCTTAACGGAAGTGGCTTTGGGCCCAATTGGATCCAATCCAATTTGCCCAAATCCAACTTTGTACAACAAAGCCCAATAAGCCCAATTACAACAATAGAAGCCCAAATCCAATTTAAGCCTAAATAATTAAATTTCATGAATCCAATTCCGCAATTTAATTACCTAAAGTGCATTACATGATTAACCAACTAAATCAATATTTCCAAAACACTAATTAGTCCATTAATCATGCTCATTATCATTATCACATGTCCAACACTTAAATGAAAAAATCAAACCTATTTTACATGCTTCTAAGTCTCGGCCAAGGAAGGATTTTAATCCGATTTGGTTTCAATCCAATCAAAGCCACAATCGACATTAAATCAACATCCTAAATGATTTTATACACATCCAATTGTTCAAAATCAAAATATACCAAGACATTCAAGGGAAAAAGCATTCGGCCAAGGTGATGGTTTAGGGGTTTTTGTTCAATTCAAAATTACCTATTTTTCATTACAACTCATCTAATGAATTAATAATGAAAAATTCCAAGAATTCCAACACCATCCATATTCGGCCAACATCACAAATTTGGGGAAAATTGTTCCAAACACATTTTCTTGAAATTGATCAAATCAATCTTCAATTCAACATATATTTAGCATGCTCAAACATCCAATTTTATAAAATCATGCTCAAATACAAAGTACCCAATTTTAAGCCCTACATTTTTCATGCTTAAACCTATAGCTCTTGATGCCATTGTTAGGTTTTATCTAGGTCCCAAGATCAAACAAGCAATGAAATACATGTGTGAATACATCAACGGAGGTAGCGGAATACTCACATCGATCGGTTGAGAGACGCGGCAAGCAACAAAACTTGAAAATCCTCACTGTTTTGGGCGTGAACTGCAGTGATGTTGCTCATTGTTTTGGGCGTGAAAATGGTCCTTCGTCAAGCTCCAAGCTTCGTCGAACGGATCCCGCCTCATGGGTGAACCTCCCTAAAACCTTCGTAAGTCTCGTAAGTGTGCTAGCACTTGTGTTTTTGCATCAAAAACACACTCATTGATCCCCTAAAGCTCACGGCAGTGAGCTGTGTTGGAGAAGAAAGAAACAGCCCCTTGGGCGTGAGAAAGAGAAGAATGAAGGAGTGGTTGTATGGTTGACTTGTTAAATGAATTCCAAAAATGCTTTATATATTTTCCAAAAAATACAAAGCATTTACCATTTAAAATTATCAAATAAAATAAATGGTAATGGCTCTCTCAACCACCAATACTATTCCAACAACACCCATCACTATTCATTGTCACTTTATCAAAGTGACTTGATGTGTGTCTATCAATCAATCAACTCAATCACATCAATCAATCACATCACTCAAAGTGACTTTTGATTTGACGCTTGATGTGATGAATGATTTGACGCTTGATGTGACTTGCGTCGCCGCACTCGAATTCGAAATACGAATGCGCTCGTAATCACACTCGGGCTCGGGTTCACTAATTCTCAATTAGCGAATTTTCCGTCGCGTCGTAATTAAATGATTACGCCTAGCGAATTCACTATTCACGTCGCTAACGAATTAATTCTAAATTAATTGTTCGCCCGAATTAAAATCTAATTTTAATTCCGCGTCGAAATCCAATTTCGTTTAATATATCGAATATATTAATTTACCGATTAATTCCAAATTAATCATTCTCTCTCTTTAGACGATATTTTATCCCAGATAAAATATCTCCGTAATTAATCCTAGATTAATTTTCTCTCTCTTCTATATAAATCCCAGATTATTAATGAGTGCGAGTTATACGTCATCGGTGCATTATCGGGAAGCGACCCATGAGATCCCCGGATAAGTCGGCAGTAAATACAGTCGTCGGAGTATCCGAATCACGTACGTACCAAGTACTACGTTCTACCGATTTACGAGACAAGATCGGCTTCTAGCAAAGCACGAACTCTACCCAATTCTCCGGTCATATTCATCTAAGAATATTTAAGATCTATATCAAGCGTAGTATACCAAGTATTGTGTATATCGGCCCAGTATCGGATAGTCACATGCTAGGGCTGGGGCTGGATAAGTGTCTGCCCCGTCCGAAGCACATGTCGGATGTCTGGTAACTAGTCTCTATAATCGGATATACATGACCTTGTCATAATATCCCGATGGCCGGCCAGCACTTAAGAGCACTAATACCGTATCCTGCGGTGACATCATCTCCACTATGACTGGAGTGATACTTCCGTCTTGACATCACACCCAATACTCTACGATTCTCAATATTGATTGTCGTAAGCATTAGCGGTGCAAGTCTCAGGTTAAGACCATACACACCTACCCTGATGTCGGACTCCCATAGACACATAGTCATAATACCAATGGGATTCCGAGGGGTCTATCCAGAGCGAAGCTGTTTCCCGTACCATCGGTAAAACACAACCTCCTATCGCACTTGCATGAGTATCCAATACCCAAATATATGAGAACTATGCTGTTGTGCCCTCACAACGCGCACAAGTGCAATACTAGCCTATTCCGCATTATCGATGTCCAGTCTCGATAATACTCCGGCTAGGGATATTTAATGATTAATCCTTCGTGGACTGATAGTGTCTCATATCATTCTCAATCCAGGAACTAATCATAGGGACCTCTCTTCATTTATATATCTAAGGTGATATAATCACAAATGATGAGAGTGCAATTTCCTTGTCACATAGTTAATTTGTACAACAACACTATGATCTGTACAAATAGTGACGCTATGGGTCATATTATCCAACACTGTCATCACAGTAACCAATGGTTTCATCTCAGAACAATCTCCGTATGTCAAAAACACAATCTTTAGTTATTCTCAGATACTTGAGGATTGTTTGATGATGCTGCCAATATTGCTCCTAGGATTTGTCTGATACCTCTCGTTATGCTAAGAGCATAAGAGACATCAGGTCTTGTAAAGCATGGCGTACATGATCAATCATATTGCTGAAGCAAAATGGATCCTACCATACGCTCTCTATCTGAAGGAGTGTGGGACATTGCTTCTTAGATAATTTGATTCCATGAAAAGTAGGTAAATTACCTCTTTTGGAATCTTCCATTTTGAAACTTTTCAAAACTTTATCTATGTACGTAGATTGAGAAAGTCCTAACAACCTCTTAGATCTATTACGGTAGATCTTAATGCCGAGGATGTAGGCTGCTTCCCCAAATCTTCATGGAGAAATTCTGAGATAATCATTGCTTGGTGGCTTGCATCATGGGAATATCATTCCCGATGATTAATATGTCATCGACATATAATACAAGAAATACAACAGCACTCCCACTAATTTTCCTGTAAACAAAAGGCTCGTCTACATTTTTGATGAAGTCAAATTCTTTGATTGTCTCATCGAATCGCATATTCCAACTTCTGGAGGCTTGCTTGAGTCCATAAATGGATCGTTTAAGCTTGCATACTTTATTATGATCATCCTTAGATGCAAACCCCTCAGGTTGTGTCATATAGACTTCCTCTACGAGGTTCCCATTAAGGAAGCTGTTTTGACATCCATCTGCCAAATCTCATAATCAAAGTGTGCAGCTAGTGCCAGTAAAATTCGAATGGACTTTATCATTGCAACATGTGAGAAGGTTTCGTCATAATCAATTCCTTGGATTTATCTATAACTTTCGCCACCAACCTAGCCTTATAGGTTTGGATGTTGCCTTCTGTATCAGTTTTACGCTTGTAAATCCACTTGCAGCATATGGGTTTTATCCCTTCAGGTGCATCTACCAAGTCTCAGACTTGATTCTGATACATAGAGTCTATTTCGAATTTCATAGCCTCAAGCCACTTGACTGAATCAATGTCACGCATTGCTTCATCATAACTTGTGGGATCGTCATTATCAATGACCTGATCATGTTCCTCATCAATATGGAAACCATATCTTTCAGGCTCATGTCTTTCCTTACCAGACATTTTAAGTTCATAACCTTGTGGTTGTTCCGTCGCTGCCCTTTTAAGGACCTGGGGTTTAGTTCTATGTTAGTTTGTTCTTCTCGTACCTCTTTGAGGTCAAGTCTAATCCCACTATATTTCTTGAGAAGGAATTCATTCTCTAGAAATTTAGCATTTTGTGAGACAAATGTTCTTTGTTCATTTGGGACGTAGAACACGTATGCTCTTGAGTTCAAGGCATATCCTACAAACTTACGTTTAACAGCCCTATCATCCAATTTTTTAGTTTGTGTGAGCTTGACATATGCGTCACATCCCCAAACTCTTAGATAACTAAGACTAGGACGTTTCCCAAACAATAACTCATTTGATGTTTGACTAACAGTCTTGGAAGGAACATGGTTTAGTAGTAGTGTTGCAGTTTCTAAAGCAAGACCCCAAAATGAAAGAGGTAGATCTGTGTCTGGCATCATTGATCGGACCATATCTAATAATGTCTGATTTCTCCTTTTGGAGACCCCATTATGTTGTGGAGTTCCCAGAGGAGTCCACTGGGAAACAATTCCATTTTCTCTCAAGTAATCTTGAAATTTGTTGCTTAAGTATTCACCACCTCGGTCAGACCTTAGTTACTTAATACTTTTATTAAGCTAGTTTTCTACTTCAGCCTAGAAGTCTTTGAATTTCTCAAAGGCTTCAGATTTGTACCGCATAAGGTACACATACTCATATCGTGAATGATCATCGATAAATGTAATGAAGTAGGAGAATCCACCTCTAGCGGTGACTGACATTGTCCGCATACATCAGAGTGTGTGAGTTCTAATGTCTCCATTGCACGCTGTCTTTTATCTTTGAAGGGTAATTTGGTCATTTTACCAAGTAAACAAGACTCACAAGTTCCATAAGGTTATATTTGAAGGGTTTAAAATACCCATCCTTATATAGCTTAGTTAATCTTGTTTCATTGATATGACCTAAGCGACTGTGCATAGAGGTGATTCATTGAGATTATTTGAGTTAATGTTGTATATATTAGAGGTTGAAAATTCTTTGTTAGTTTTAAGACATAGATACCATTATTCAAAATACCATCTCCATATTTTATTTCATTGAAATAAATAGAACATCCATTACAACTTATTAGGCATGAAAAGCCTTTATTACATAAAGAAGAAATTGAAATGATGTTCTTTACTAGAGAAGGTACATAAACACAATCTTCTAAGTCTAAAACTAAACCATTCCGAAAAACTAATGAAAAAGTCCCCACGCACCATGCAGCCAGTTTTGCTCCATTACCCATGCGTAAGTCAACCTCCCCATGACGGAGTCTCCTACTGTTTCTCAGCGGCTCTGCACATTGTTACACAAGTGAGTCCCATAACCGGTGTCAAGCACCCAAGTATAAGGTTCAGAGTTTTGAGAATATAGTTCAATCATATACAACATACCTAAAACATTGAATTCTTGGCCTCTTGGGCTTCCCTAGATTCATTGGCTTTCAAGGATCTGCAGTCTTTCTTCCAATGACCCTTCTTTCCACAAAAGAAACATTTCCCCTTTCTTTTTTTCTTCTCCACCTTACCATTGGGCTTTAGGTGATCTGGAGCCTTAGCCTTGCCCTTATTTTTCTTTGGGCCTCGTGGCTTCAGGTCCATACCCGTAAGCATGACGAAGGTTTTAAGCTCCAGTTTCAAGTCCTTCTCTACTTGTTTTATCAGATTGTGCAATTCTGCTAAAATAGCTTCTTTATCAGACAGATGAAAGTGCATAATAAAGTTTGAGAATTCTTTTGGTAAGGACTGAAGAATTAGATCGTGACCTATCTTATGATCCATGATGAACTCGAGGTTGGCCAATTTTTCAATGTGGCCAATCATCTTAAGCACATGTCCACTAACAGATCCTTCCTTATACCTTGTTTGGAATAAGACACATGACACTTGGAATCTCACGGTATGAACGAAAGTTGCATACAACTCCTTCAACTGAAAGATGATGGTTTGAGCATCCATATCTTCATGAGCTTTCTGAAGTTCATCCGACATAGAGCCAAGCATTATCAAAACTGCTTGCTCATCATCATCGACGTGCTTCTTCCAAGCATCAAATTATCTTGGTCAGCATCTTCTATGGGTTCAGGGGGAAATGGTATTTCAAGAACATAGAAAATCTTTTTCTTGTCGTAACACAATTTTAAAGTTTCTAAACCAGTCATTGTAGGTGTGCCCCTTTGAGCTTATGCTCATCAAGGATGGAACGAAGTGATAATTTGTTTTCCATTTGAATGTTTGTGAAATTTTAACCCACCTGTTAAGAGAGAATGTTAAAATTAGGAATATATTTTCATTAATGTTTCATAATAACATGGGCTTTTAATATTATGATGTTGCTCCCACTCAATTGTTTTAAAATTTTAAGCAAATCACATCAACCCCAGTATGGTGGATTTCTTGTGGGCAAGGATCCCATTATCATCATTTCATAACTCCGACTAGGGTCCGGTCGTTATAAAATATGATAATTATGTAGGTTCCCAACCAATTTATAATATAAATCACAATTCCTTGATCATTGGGTTGGGGAAACAAACATGCCATAACTTATGCTAGTCCTTGTGGACACCCAATCTTTGCCACTATGTTATAAGACCACGCCTAAGGGTCGCTGCGTTTTATAACTCAGAAAAGTCAAACCATTGTCAATAGTATGAGTTAGGGACAAATTGGTATTGGTAAGTCTGGTAAAGCCTAGTCCTGCCAATACGGTTTAAGCCCTTTAGGTCTATACTTTACAATGGGAGGCAAATTTTAGACTTAAATTATTATTGAGGATTTTTAGCAAGTTTAAGTGACTAACTTTCAAATGGTTCCTCCATTGAAAATTCCCCAGAGGGAGGGTCGAGCGAACTCTCTTAAATACCCTTACCTCTTAGGCTCTTATTGCCTTGGTGATAGGAATAAACAATAGATCCATCCAAATTAGTCCAACACTTTAAATATGCTTTAAGGTAAGCGCTTTGAGTAAAAGATTATCTAATGTCTTCATAATTTTCCTTTTGGCTATAAAAAGGTAGTGAGTGAAGGAAGACACCAAATCATTATCTAACTCTAGTAATACCTCTGGTTTTAAAATTTTAATAAGTTCAATCCGTCCCAAGGATCAACACAA
>SKCR01043444.1:0-48121 GCA_019454045.1 Zanthoxylum bungeanum | reverse complement strand
GGAAGATACGATCTTCCGCCGCTTCCGCTGCGTTACCGGATTCTGCCCCTAAAACCCCTACAGTCCCCAGTCGACTGATCCAGTTGATGATCAGGATAATCAATTGACTCTATATGAGCCATGGGGGAAGTCCCCAGTCGACTGATTCAGATGATGATCAGGATAATCCCTATACTACGGGTCAAAAGACCAGGGGAATTTACAATATCGTCTGACCAGATGAAGGTCAGGTCTTCAACTTGACTCTACATGAGCCAATGGGGGATGTCCCCAGTCGACTGATTCAGATGATGATCAGGATAATCCACATACTACGGGTCAAAAGACCAGGGGAATTTACAATATCGTCTGACCAGATGAAGGTCAGGATAATCAATTAACTCTATATGAGCCATGGGGGATGTCCCCAGTCGACTGATCCAGTTGATGATCAGGATAATCAATTGACTCTATATGAGCCATGGGGGATGTCCCCAGTCGACTGATCCAGTTGATGATCAGGATAATCAATTGACTCTATATGAGCCATGGGGGAAGTCCCCAGTCGACTGATTCAGATGATGATCAGGATAATCCCCTACTACGGGTCAAAGGACCAGGGGAATTTACAATATATTCTGACCAGATGAAGGCCAGGTCTTCAACTTGACTCTACATGAGCCAATGGGGAATGTTCCCAGTCGACTGATCAAGATGAAGGTCATGATAATCCCCATACTGCGGGTCGAAGGATCAGGGGAGTTTACAATGTCTTCTGGACCAAATGAATGCCAAGTCTTACATTTGACTCTACATGAGTTATGAGGGATGTCCCCAGTCGACTGATCAAGATGAAGGTCATGATAATCCCCATACTACGGGTCAAAGGACCAGGGGAGTTTACAATGTTTTATAGACCAGATGAAGGTCTTATGTTGACTCTACATGAGCCATGAGGGATGTCCCCAGTCGACTGATCAAGATGAAGGTCAGGATATATGGGTATAGTGTCGAATGAGGTCATTAACAAGTTCAAAGATTTAGGCATGTAGATGTGGAAATCAAGTCTCAAGTCATATATGCATAGTAGTATCTAAAATAATTCCAAGCTACATATTAGATGATGTCGACTGCGATTCATATCATATATCAAGACATGCAAGTGTAGGATCCACAACAAACCCCAAACTACACACATGTGGATGTCGAATGGGACACACATCAAGCCCGAAGCCATACACACAAAGGATCCACACAAGTCCCAAACTACATATTGTAATGTCTATTGGGACAGACATCAAGCATCAAACCATACATTCATATGATCCACAACAAGTCCCAAGCTACACACATGTGGATGTCGAATGAGACAAACATAAAGCATCAAGCCATACATACATAGGATCCACAACAAATCCTAAGCTACATACATGTGGATGTTGATTGAGACAGACTGACTTGATGAAAGTCCATGACACTACCGTCGAATGGACTATCAAATGGACCTGATGAAAGTCTATAAGGTTCAGTCGAATGAATCTAATGAGTATCTATGTGAATCTTCATACTACAAGACCTGATGAAGGTCACGAGACTACTGTCGAATGGACATGTCGCATAGACTTGATGAATATCTATCAAGGTTATTACTCATTCAATTGATGAGGATTTATGAGACTACAGTCGAATGAAATTTATGAAAGTTCAAAGAATTCATCACTCACTCTCCTAGACTTGATGAAGGTCCATGAGACCACAAGGTTAAACTTGATGAAAGCCATCAATGTCGCCTCCATTCTACGAGACTACGGTCGAATGGACTTGATGGAAGTCCAAGGAGGTCATTACTCACTATCATAGACTTGAAGAAGGTTTAGGATGTTACAATGGAATGAACATGATGAAAGTCATCACTCTTCACTCTCCTATGAGACTACTGTCGAATGAAGTTTGTCGAATGGACTTGATGAAGGTCCAAGAGATTATAATAGATAAACTTGATCAAAGTCATCAATGTCACCTTCATTCTACGAGACTACGGTCGAATGGACTTGATGGAAGTCCAAGGAGGCCATTACTCACTATCATAGACTTGAAGAATGTTTAGGATGTTACAATGGAATGAACATGATGAAAGTCATCACTCTTCACTCTCCTATGAGACTACTGTCGAATGAAGTTTGTCGAATGGACTTGATGAAGGTCCAAGAGATTATGATAGATAAACTTGATCAAAGCCATCAATGTCACCTTCATTCTACGAGACTACGGTCGAATGGACTTGATGGAAGTCCAAGGAGGCCATTACTCACTATCATAGACTTGAAGAATGTTTAGGAAGCTACAATGGAATGAACATGATGAAAGTCATCACTCTTCACTCTCCTATGAGACTACTGTCGAATGAAGTTTGTCGAATGGACTTGATGAAGGTCTAAGAGATTATAATAGATAAACTTGATCAAAGCCATCAATGTCACCTTCATTCTACGAGACTACGGTCGAATGGACTTGATGGAAGTCCAAGGGATTATAATAGATAAATTTGATCAAAGCCATCAATGTCACCTCCATTCTACGAGACTACGGTGGAATGGAACTGATAAGGTTCATGAGACTTTTTCAATGCTCTCAAGAATTTATGGAAATCTATCCATAAAGTCTATAATGGATGATAATCTTCATACTACGTATGGAAATGATTACCCTAATATGTAGTATGGAAGAAATTGATGCTTATCGATGTCATTACTAATTATACAATACTTGAATTAGTTCAACGATACTACAATAGAATTAACTTTGATGAAAGTCATATGGAATTTCCATACTACCTAACCTGATGTAGGTTGGTCGAATGGACCAAATGAGGTCCATGAAAATTTTCATTTGACTAGGCATGTTAATAGATTCCCTATGTAGTCTCGAATTGGTGTAATTAATGTAGCATGAAGAAGATAACTAACCTTTGATTTAGTCTGGAGGAGTTGACAATCATTCCAAGTAGTCTAGGAGAGATGGGAGTTTTCCATGTTGCCTGAAGTGGATAACCATTCACCTTATTGTATGACAATCTTTCCAAGTCTTTGGGAGCTAAAAAGTATGTTCAATAAATCGAAGTTACAAAGCTTGAGCTACTGTAGCATGCAACCCACGTGCACGATCAAATTGTGTTAGAACCCACGCGCCGAAGGGATGCCAGAAGCCATGCACCATGTGAAGGACACACATGAAGGAAATGAGCCCAAATGCCAACAGCTCACTAACGCCTTCCAAGCCCACGAGCAAGAGGCCCACGCTATAAAAGGCTTATGTATAACTCGACTGTTGTAACTCTTTTGGGATCAATCTATAATTTAAATTGAGCTATATATATATATTATATATATATATATATATATATATTGGGCAGTGAGCGCATAAGTGATGTAGTGTGGTAGTGTGGGGAAATGTGGTATGTGCAGTATATGCCAACTGGTTGCTTGCAGGCTCTTGTTTAAAGTTTGAGACCTCTCATAATATATGATTTGTACATGGCCCACGTGTTTTTCTTGTTTTATTCAAAGTTGTGGGGTTGCTATCTTCTTTTCACATTTTCTTTAAAACTAGGCCCACGACTTTTCTTTTTAATCTTACGCCAATTTCAATTTTCTTTTGTCAATCAAAGCAAATATGGGCCTACCTCTCATTTTTCTTTTAATTTTGGTCAAAGTTTGGGCAATTACTTGTGTCTTGCTGCTCTTGGGTCTACCATGTGCCGAATGGAGTTTGATTTGGGCTGTTTTGTTTGGTTAGTGGGCCGGCAGGTGGGTTTATTGGTTTGGCATATTGATGTGTGTAGAGAGGCGTGCGGCAACCTTGTAGGTGTCGAATGATGGTTGTGCACATGGAGTAGCTTTTGTGTGGTGCTCTTTGAATAATGTAGTATGCCTTGGCGTGTCGTAGTACAGACCATTTGATCATGTGCTTCCTGTTTGGTAGCAAGTAATGTTTGGAATCCTGGGTTTTTTTTTTTTTATGCATGTGTATTAGCATTGTTGAATGGAATTGATACTAGCATTTCTTCATTTCATGTCGAGTGAGACATCACCTAATGCTGAATGTAGTGTCGAATAGAGCATTTTCTTATGCCAAACATCTCAAGCCCCATGTCGAATGAAGTATCCATCCAATGTTAGGCATGCGCATGTAGTGTCAAATGTAGCTTTTGGTAATTGGACTGTTTTTAAAGGTTATGTGCGTGTTTGAGGATATTCCTTTTGCATGTATAGTAGCTGTATGCGTGAAGCATAGTATGTTTTTGTCGGAAATTGATGCAAGTTGAAGCATGAGAGTTTCCACTCCATAATACCTTAAGAAAATCTTTCGTGTCGTATGAAGAATATTGGAATTCACTCCGTCGCATGACGGATATGGCCATTCTTCCACGTCTTTGGGAGCTGATGATTTATAGGGAAATAATGCTGAAGTTATCTCGATTTGGATTTTCCTTATTGGTAGTTTGATTCTAAGTAGACTGGAGAAGATTACTCCAATATTTCCATTCACATGGAAGATGTGTCTTGTCGTGATAGGTCGGCTGAAGAAATGTGATGGTTTATTTGGTGATTAAATGAATGGTCATTTGATGGTGAATTTTCACTTGCCATATTCTCGAATGCTCCTAAGAAATTGGGTTGATAAGATAGTTGAAATGAGTTGTAGCCTCACGCCTTTGAGTGGATGAAGAAAGAATTATGTTCCAGATACTATTGGAGATTAGTACTGGAGTTTTAGATGGCTTAATTTTATCTTCCATTGATTGTAACTGTTTTGTAAAGTGGCTAATTGTGCCACCACAGGTGGTGTCTGTCTGTTGCACGAAGTTATGGATAGTTTTGTTTGTAAGGATTGTAAACTGAGGGGGTCTTTGCTTGCTATGAATCTCTAAGGCCCCACGGTGGGCGCCAAATTGTGGATGCTGGATTTCGGCCGAGGTCCACAATCAGAATTTGTAGGTTGGGGGCATCAGCGATCCTGCAAGACAAAATAGAGTGAGCGGGAGAATACTTCCCACCGGTGTGGTGGGTGCCGGGGGCACTCCGACGCTCAAGTCAGTAGTGTGAAATGAGCAGTGAATATGTTAAATGTGAAAGCAATGTTTACTATTACCATGACTTTCTTTGGGTGGCCGTGAGGGCGGAATGAAGTGTTTAAGAAATGTGAAGCTCTGAGAGCTTGTGTCAGAGAGCAGAAGCTGTAAGAGAGAAGTCAGGCTTGCTCTCTCCCCGTTTCTCGAATTGTGTTTGTAATTTATAGTTGAAGATGAGTGACTTTCGCAGCTGGCATAAGTCCCACAAGTGCTAAGATATCACTATTTAATGATCAAAGTGGAGCATTAGGTTAAGTGGGGAATGTTAGGTAAGGTTTTGGCTTTATGTATGAATCAAGTGGAATAAGGTTTTTATTGGGCTTTATCTTGGGCTTTCATCTCTGTCTATGGGCTTTATCTGACATTGGTTTCGAATGGAAAGACAGTTTTACCCCTGGCCCAAATTTGGCACGTACAGTCGTCATAATCCATTAGTGGGTGGATTATGGACACGAAATCAGATTTTGTGACGGATAACCTAAACTTAGAGAGTCTCACAATATAAAGTGTACTCGTTGAGCACTTGGGCAACTCGATATGAATAATATGGATTATTCATCATACTTCACCGGATTAAATGAGTTAATTCGGATCGTTTAATCGGTTAAACGATAACACATGCTTTAGGGGATTTTGGTCTATCGTAATTGTTGTGTATTTGTATTTGATACATAATACGATTAGATACACATTAATTATTCGTCAAATGAGATTTTGACACATGTCATAAATATATGTATTTGTTATTTATTGTAAATAAAAATACATATACAATAATAATTATATTAATTGATTATTTGAATATTTAATTGTTAAATATTTAAATAATTAATTAATTAACCATTTTCATAAATATTATGATATATGTTATATTATTATTGGTTGTTATGACAAGTTTTAAATAAGCTTTATATATGTCCAATTTTGATTGGAAACTATAAAGTATATATTGACTTTTATTTGATTAAAATGCAAATGACTAAAACAACCCTTTTTTTTCCTATTCATTAAGTCGGCAATGAAGAAATAAATAAAAGAAAAATTGTCCCTCTTTTCTTGATCATCAATTCGGTCAAAGTGGCCTTTTAAAAAAAGGTGAATAGTTTCTTCTTCTTTGTTGATCATTATTGCCGAAACTCAGCAACAAAAGGCTTTCAAATGGGTTTCTAAAAATTGTTTAAAGAATCCTTGGAGAAATGAAAGGAAATTCAAGAAAAAAAAGGTTTAGGAAATTTGAGATTAAAAGGTAATTCTTAATCCCTAAACTTGTAAATTTATTTCTTGTTTTTCTTGAATTATAAGAATTGTTCTAGGGTTCATTTTGTTTCTTAAATTGAGGCTTTTGGTTGTTGATGATGGATTTGGAAGTGTATGTATGTGTGAAATTGATATTGGATGGAAATTAGTGTAATTTTGTCCAATTTATTCAATTGTTGAAGAGTTGTCATTCTAGAGTTGTTGATCCACTCTAAATAGCCTAGAATTGTTCTTGGGTTGTTCATGTGTGGTGGGACTCAATTGGTGTTGGATTAATTTGATTAATCTTGTGTAAAATTGGATTAAAGTATGATAATTTGGCTAATTTGTTCACTGGATCAGACATGCACTTCATTCTGATTTGGTGATGAAATTGTTGTCTTTATAATGTTTTGGATGTGTTTTGGGAATTGACACAATTTCCGGAAAGTGTTTCCGATTTGAAATAAGCGAAAACGGCCAAAAACGGCGTTACCAGGTGGATTCTGAGTCAACCGAGTGACGGCTGTGAAAACAGTGATTCCGTTACTGTTCGGGCAGCCCGTGAACTGCCCCGACCCTATTGGAGCTGACCTGGGCAGTTTCCATAAGTGTCGGGTAGTCGGTTCGGTCAAAAACGCGTTTTAGGCAATTTTACGGAAAAATGGTTTTCATAAAAGTTTCGCGAGTTTTCATCTTATTTATGTTAATATATGATATTAAATAAATTGGTTAAGGTGAAATATGAATAAATTGTTCATATTATATATTGAATAATTTATTCGGTAATTTTGAAAAAAAATTTAAAATACGATTTCGCCCGGACCCGCACTTCCGCTGCGCCCAACGCCCCAAACCCCTACAGGTGTTTATTTGATAAGACACTGAACGACTCACTGAATGTTTCATAATAGATGGTACACCAACGTCAATAGGAACCTTCTCGAGTTGAGCGAGCATAGTGGTCCTTCGACTTGAGATACCACTGTGGATATATGAGTTATCCTCCACACTTTGATGGCAGTCACATCAACGATCTATTCATGATCAGACCTCCGCCTGTTCGTTGGGAGTGGACTGATGTTCATGATATCCTGTGCGTATCAAGATAGGATCCGTCAGTCCTGTGTACAGGGCATAGGCATCCTCACGTGTTTACGATCTAATAAATCCATGGCCGTGGTATAACGTCGGAAATTAGTTCCGAGTGTTATTTCGATATCGTAAATTGAAAGTCGACTGTATTATACCAAACAGATTTGACGTTCTCATCTATATCCCAGGTATAATACGGATGACCTGTGACGGAGAGATTATACGTATGCTATGACCTCAGCTTGCATAGTTTAGCGAGATTATATGTGGTTGTCATAATCCATGAGTGGGTGGATTATGGACACGAAATAGGATTTTGTGACGGATAAACCTAAACTTAGAGAGTCTCACAATATGAAGTGTACTCGTTGAGCACTTGGGCAACTCGATATGAATAATATGGATTATTCATCATACTTCACCGGATTAAATGAGTTAATTCGGATCGTTTAATCGGTTAAACGATAACACATGCTTTAGGGGATTTTGGTCTATCGTAATTGTTGTGTATTTATATTTGATACATAATACGATTAGATACACATTAATTATTCGTCAAATGAGATTTTGACACATGTCATAAATATATGTATTGTTATTTATTGTAAATAAAAATACATATACAATAATAATTATATTAATTGATTATTTGAATATTTAATTGTTAAATATTTAAATAATTAATTAATTAACCATTTTCATAAATATTATGATATATATTATATTATTCTTGGTTGTTATGACAAGTTTTAAATAAGCTTTACATATGTCCAATTTTGATTGGAAACTATAAAGTATATATTGACTTTTATTTGATTAAAATGCAAATGACTAAAACAACCCCCTTTTTCCTATTCATTAAGTCTCGGCAATGAAGAAATAAATAAAAGAAAAATTGTCCCTCTTTTCTTGATCATCAATTCAGTCCAAGTGGCTTTTAAAAAAAAGGTGAATAGTTTCTTCTTCTTTGTTGATCATTATTGCCGAAACTCAGCAACAAAAGGCTTTCAAATGGGTTTCTAAAAATTGTTTAAAGAATCCTCGGAGAAATGAAAGGAAATTCAAGAAAAAAAAAGGTTTAGGAAATTTGAGATTAAAAGGTAATTTTTTAATCCCTAAAATTGTAAATTTATTTTTTGTTTTTCTTGAATTATAAGAATTGTTCTAGGGTTCCTTTTGTTTCTTAAATTGGGGCTTTTGGTTGTTGATGATGGATTTGGAAGTGTATGCATGTGTGAAATTGAAATTGGATGGAAATTAGTGTAATTTTGTCCAATTTATTCAATTGTTGAAGAGTTGTCATTCTAGAGTTGTTGATCCACTCTAAATAGCCTAGAATTGTTCTTGGGTTGTTCATGCGTGGTGGGACTCAATTGGTGTTGGATTAATTTGATTAATCTTGTGTAAAATTGGATTAAAGTATGATAATTTGGCTAATTTGTTCACTGGATCAGACCTGCACTTCATTCTGATTTGGTGATGAAATTGTTGTCTTTATAATGTTTTGGATGTGTTTTGGGAATTGACACAATTTCCGGAAAATGTTTCCGATTTGAAATAAGCGAAAACGGCCAAAAACGGCGTTACCGGGTGGATTTTGAGTCAACCGGGTGACGGCTGTAAAAACAATGATTCTGTCACTGTTCGGGCAGCCCGTGAACTGCCCCGACCCTATTGGAGCTGACCTGGGCAGTTTCCATAAGTGTCGGGTAGTCGGTTTGGTCAAAAACGCGTTTTAGGCAATTTTACGGAAAAATGGTTTTCGTAAAAGTTTCGCGAGTTTTCATCTTATTTATGTTAATATATGATATTAAATAAATTGGTTAAGGTGAAATATGAATAAACTGTTCATATTATATATTGAATAATTTATTGGTATTTTTGAAAAAATTTTAAAATACGATTTCGCCCGGACCCGCACTTCCGCTGCGCCCACGCCCCCAAACCCCTACACTAATACAACCTTTATAGCTAGATACAGATTCATGATAGATATGTGAACGCCAGTGTTGCAGCAATATCCTCGACACTAAAATTAAACATGAATTAAACCAAGCGGAATTGATTGAGTAGGAGAAACAAAATGAAGACCATTTTTCAGTTTCTATTACAATTTAATCAGTCAAAAACCTAATCATCCTCGATCTGAACCGGAGCTTCATTTTCCGGTTTACGGAAGAAATGATCGATCCGGCGAGTTCCAACCGGCAACGGTTTTTCCACGACGGGATGAGAACGCGTCTTCTCAGTAGCGGGGCGATCCGGAGGCTGATGAGTTGGCAAGGGTAGCGAGTCGAGAAGGAATTCACTTGTCGGCCGGTGCCTTTTGACGGCGACTCGCAGATGATCGAGTTTTATAGTCTTGCGTTTCTTCTCGACTGCGATTTCGGCCGATTTTTCGGCGACGAACCGGAGGAACAGCTCGGTGGAGCGCGAGACGACGAACAGGGCCTCCGAGGTTACCTTGTTGATGTCTTTGTCGAGTTTCATGATCTTCTTGACCCGGCCCACTGGAAATTCGGGCCGGATCGTCTCCGTGTTTTGTTCTTCTACTTCTTCTGCCATTGATAGATGGTAAGATTTGGTTTGCAGATGTGAGAAGAATTAGGGACGCAGGAAGCACATTTTAGGGTTTTGGTTTTGGCGGGAAAGTTTAGTGATTTTGGGATTAATTTTTTTTAACCGTATCTGAATGGACAAAAACACCCTTGTGAGGAGCCGTATTTCTTGCAAGTAGTATTGGCAATGCATGGGAGGAGATGTGTGCATGTTACGATAGGTTGTCTACCGTACCCAATGATATTTGATATTCTTAGATTAAATATGTAATTTTTATCAATAATTATGTAATTTAAATTATTAAACATGTAAACTATGTTAATAAACATGAAACTTTTCAAAACATAAAATTGATTGCATATTTATTTGTAGAGTTTACAAGTTTAATGGTTTAAGTTGCATGTCCAATATTAAAAATTGCATGTTTTGTACGTAAGGGTATTTGATACCATTGGCTACCTTAGCATTGGCCGTGTTACGTTAGTCCATTAATATATATATATATAAATAAAATTATTAAATGACACATGTTATGTATATATTAATTATAAATGTGTAAATTTAATATGCTTCATATAAATTTCTCTCCTATGGCATAGGTTGGGAAAAAAGTGGAAAATTTGGGCCTAATCGGGTTTTGATCAAACTAGGTAAAAAAATAATTTACTGATTAATATTATATTTTTAAATTAAATATATTTATATTTATGATTAAATTTTTAGGAATCAATTGAAAATTTCACTAAAATATATAAATTCTAATAATTATGATGTTTAAGTATTTAATTAACATAAAAAATAATTTATAGACCCGAGTCTAATTCGATCCGGATTTTTTTCCATCTCAAGGGTGTATAAATTTGAGATGAAGATTGTTTCAAATTTTATAATGATGTTTGAATTATAATGATTTTTCCTCTTAAATTATAGATCAAATGATTTAAGATCTCAAATTGCTATCGAATTTTAAGTTTTTTTTTTTTTTTTTTTTTTTTTTTTTTTTAAATCAAGATTCATTCTAAAAAATTATCATGAATCTCAATCTAATTTTTATTCGATATGAACAATTATTCCTAATTATTATGAAGAATTTTAAATAAAAAAATTTGAACTCGTGCTTTATGTTATGTTTGTATCGATGAAAGAGAATGAAATAGAGTGAATCGTAATTTAAAATATTTAAAATTTACTATTTAGATTGATGAAATGAGATGGAATTGAGCAATTGAAATCGAGCCGCACAAATCTGAGGTTGTGGATGAAACATAATTTTAAAAAATAATATTACATGTGAAAATAAATTTATCATTTGAAAAAATAACATTCACATATTTATCTTTTTTACTTTTAGAATTTAAAAAGGTATAATTATTTTTAAAACCTATTTAGTTACATTACATTACATGATTATTTATTTACCAAATAATATTTTGAAACACAAAATTATAGTATATTATATTTCATCTCCGTTCCACAGTGTTATTTGGTGTGGTTTGACCTAATTGTCATATTTACACAGGTCCGTACGTGGGAGCGAGCGTCCTTAGGCTACTATTATAATTACTATATAATAGCAGTGCACTATTGCGGGCAGCAAAAACTGCCGCCTTCACTCAAAACCTCAAACATGGAATTCTCAGAAACGGATTTCGATCGGCTCATCATGTCCGAGCACAATCGCAAAACAGCTGAAATTAATTACGCCAAAGACCCTCTCGATGCCGACGTCAGTATTTCTTTTTTCCCCCTTTTTACTGGGAAATTTTTTTGTACAACATAATAATTATATAAATTAGTTAATTGTTAGTTTTTAGATTAAGATGTTTTTGTTTATTTTAATGAATTATTGCTTACGATTCTATGCAGAATCTAACTAAGTGGGGAGAGGCATTGCTTGAATTGTCTCAATTTGAAAGTATTTCCGGCTCAAAGAAGATTATAAATGGTTTTTTTTTTTTTTTCCTCTCCTGTTATTTAATAATTCAAAGTAGCACTTTAGTAATTTTCTCTTTGTTCAATTTCTGTTGGTGGAATGAATTATATCTGTTTACAGAAGCCATTTCAAAATTTGAGGAGGCTTTAGAGATAGATCCTGCAAAGCATTACACGCTATGGAGCCTGGGAAATGCTCACACGTCTTGTGGATTCTTGACTCCTGATCTTTCTGAGGCAAAATCTGATTTTGATAAGGCCTCCGATTGCTTCCAAAGAGCATTAGATGAGGCAATCTCTTTTTTTCATCGTATAAATTATATGCTTTTCTGAATGTTACAGAATCTATTTGAAGTTTTATAATGTGGAATATTTCTTTTGTAGGAACCAACTAATGAGCTGTATCAGAAGTCCTTGGAAGTCAGTACTAATGTATGGCTTTTACGTGCTGGTCTTTAGATAAAACCTTTCACTCAACTGTTAATGTATGCGGATTCGCCTAATAAATAATTGGCAAGTAAAATTATATGTTTCAGGATATTTTTTTTAGGGAGATTATTTTGTTTAGACATCTTCGCTTGGCGTGTTGATTTTGTTTTTCATTTGGTTGGAAGAGTTATTTTCAACATGTCATGACCTCTATGGGATCGATAATGTTTTATTAGGAATTGGAGGTCAATATCGACATCTTAATGGCATGGCTGTGGTTTTAAGTAATTCATATCAGTTTATGGCAAAGAGCTTTAAGGTTTTCTTACTAGTCTTCATCTTGATATTTATCTTTATAATATGAGTTAACTGGACATTGGGTAAAGCAGTTGGGTTTGATGACTCTACAAAGTTCAATCAAGTGTTGAAGGATAAGGATGAGTGTTTAAATTGTAGATGATTTCGTTATGTATTAGACTGTTAGTGATAAATAAACATTTTATTTTAACTCTTTGGAAACTGATGTCATCAATAATCATGTCTTTCTAGGCACCGGAACTGCACACGGAGCTCCATAAACACGGAACTAGTCAGCAAGGCCTAGGCGGAGGATCTTCTAACACGCAGGTATTATTCTAGGTATATAAGTATTAAAATTCTAAAGCAAATACAATAACCCAAGTGAAACATGTCTTCGAGGTTGTCTTCGTAAAGTGTAATTAATTGTTTGTGATGTTCTGGAGATGGTGAAATTACTTAACAATAATCAAAGCATAAACGGGTTTGAACATTAGTTGCATGTTACGGACATTATTAGATTCTGATGTAAGTTTTGATCATCAATGGGTAAATGTTAATGTAGTTGAAATAAAGAAAACATGAGGATAGGAAAGTTCCCTACAATTTCTCTATGATTTGACCTCGTGGCTGATAAATTGAACTTGAATAGGTATTCTTTGTTCCCATAGTCTTGTTCTCCTATCAATCTCTCTACTCTACAGTGGCAAATGGTGACTCATCTAAATATTGATAAAAGAATAAAAAAATTATTCAATTTTATACGGGGAAACATTGGATGCTATCAATGAGTAAAGGGGCATATAGCTGCTGATTTATTCATCGCTGTTGTATCCTAAATGTTTGCATGACAGGATTTGTTGAAGAGCTTATACTTTTATGTCTTTATGCTGTGCTGTTCCTATTAAATCACTTCATTTTGAAATAACTCTTGTGGCCCTAGGATTTTTTTCCTGAATCTGATTGTTTTATTTCAGAGTTCCAAGAAGAAGAGTGGTGATCTGAAGTATGACATATTTGGATGGGTAATCCTTGCTGTTGGAATTGTTGCATGGATTGGAATGGCAAAGTCCCACATTCCTCCACCTCCTGCAAGCTAAGCTTTATATAACTCATTCTTTGAGATAAAGCATATTCTTGCCATTTTCGGAAAGGACTTTCCAAGGATGAGATCGGTTATATTGTCGCATGTGGTATGCCACTGTATGTTGATTTTGACTCCAAATTGTTTTCCATTATACATTTGGTTAGGATTATTACTTTTGACACATTGTTTGTTTCAGTTCTTGTTAGTTAATTTAAAATGAGGGCTCAATTGCAAATTTTGCTTTGTATGATTTCTTAGTGATCTTAATATATAGTCAGTCTGCCTGGCTCTTCTTTAATCATTTATGGAGGATTCTTTTAAGGCGACACTAATTTTATTGGCTTTTAAGGATGATGTATCTTTGGTTCAAGTGAACAAGAGTGGTTGCTACTGTGTGCGGTTTCCAGTGAACAAGAATGATTGCTACTGCGTGTGTTATTTCACCTGAAATTGCTCTCTATTTTTCGATTATTTGCAATATATAAATGGGGATTTTCCCATAGAGGTGGATGACTTGGCAAAAGTTGACATGGTGTTGGTAAAAATCTTTATAATCTCCTTTGAATATCAGGGTTATTTTTTTTGTCATGCATTGTCAGTCTTAGCATAGGTAAAAAAAAAGTTCATTTATTCAAGTCCATAATCATTCATTATTTGGAATTATTCACTTTCCTCCAACTTCTCTGATCAGCAATTCCCAAAAGTGAGAGTATATAGGAATTTTCTTTCCGTTGTTGGTCTGTATCTGCGATTCTCTGCTCATGTTAAGCTAAAAAAATAAAGAAAATGAAGAAAACCCTTGAATTTTAAACTTGTGAACTTTGGGGCCATTTCCAGTTACTTACAGTGTAATAACCTAACGGAATGCATTTAAACTTGTGATATAAGAAATGGACGGAAAGATATGGAATATGGAAAAAGAAAGTTATGTATGACATTCCCCTTTATTTTAAGCTAGAAGGCTGAATCACAATTTCTTTTAATGATTTTTCCCCCAGTTTTCCCATAAAGCTAGATGAATGCTTATTAGCAATTTATATTTTCCAAGATGACTCTAATGTGGGAATCCCATCCAGGGAGATTTGGACTTTCTTTACTTTGGTCCATTTGTGCTTGTTTTATCCATTTAATGAACCACTCGCACTTTTATATTTTCTGAAATAATTTACCTCTGTGATTGATCAGGAATCAGGGATTTGGTCAATGATTTATATTGCTATTATACAGCTTACAGTCTCACAGTGATTTTCTTGATAGAGGATCTCTATTAGAGGTGTATTTTAGAATTCCTTTAATGTTCTAGGAGTTCTGCTTTACATAACCATTGATTTGGATTGCAAGAATGAGTTAGCTAGGAAGAGAAGCTGAAGTGTTGAGTTCTTGTGCCCATGCTGCCTCATTGAGTCTGGGTTCCACACCTGTATGCATGCATTTCATTATTACCAAACTCTGTTGTCCACATTGCAGCCCATAGTTCTAGTGCCAATGAACTTCATATTATACCTATTTTACCTGCCCCAAGCATAGTTATCTTACTTCGGCCATAATTTCATATTTTTAATGTGTTTTTTCGCAGCATTTGAGCAATATGGTGGACTAATGGAATAATGCTGTATATCAACAGTGATTGCTTAGCAGACTGATTTGCCCCCTTGATAAGAGCATACATTCGCTGTATTGGATTGTGATATTGAGTAAACACCTATCCACCCCAAAACCAAACCGAAAAAATAGGTCTTTTGCTTACCTGAGATAGGAATAAATTCAATGCAATACATTAATACAGTTCCTAGGAATACTGATTTTCATACATGTTATGTAATCAAAGTTTGAAAACTCGGTATGCAGTGTGAGGCGGTCCCTCGCGTGAGGCGAGACGGACAACCTCAAGGCGGTCGAGGCGACAGCCTCAATCCGAAAACGGAAAAAACTAAAAGCATTAAAATAAATAATCTACAACTAATACATAAAAGAATCCATCAAAATTAAACAAAATGAAATATAATAAAATAGGTTCATGAAATAAAAGACCGCTAATCTCTGAATAGATTATCATTTGTGTTTAATAGCATAAAATGTAGGTATGAAGTGTCATCCTTCAAAAGGTCATCATCATATATAATTTCTATCTTAAATAAAGAATAAAGATGATTATTTTTAAAGATAAATATTTTGCCATTTTCGGCTAAGCATCGAGGTCGAGCTACACTATCAATATGGTTAACAACACTATCAGGAAAACAAAATTGAAAATTTTATTTTCTGTACCTTTTTAGTCTATAAAGAAGCTCAAGTTGAGACTCTTTGTCCCTACTTTCAGTTCCCTTATATTTATTTTTTATTTTCTTTTAAAAATAATAACTTTACGGCTTTCGGGTTGAGGCGTCCGCCTCAAACCGCCTCGACTCGAGGCATCATGAGGCAGGCCGCCTCAGGCCTTTGAGGCGGTCCTATTGAAAACTCGGTTTGAGGCGACAGCCTTAACACGCCATGGCTGCGAGGCGGCGCCTCGAAGCGCACCTCAGATGGAGTTTTTAAATTATGGATGTAATAATAATCCCTATTTATATGCCATTAGATGGTTTATAGTGCAGGCATATTGGGTCCTGCCTATTTTTGTGTAACATATTCAGGGTTCATGCACTCTTACATATTAGAATTAGATGTACTTTTGTGACTTATCTAGAAGGTAGGCCCTTTGGATCTGATAAGTGAAACGAGTGCTAGAGTTGTTACCTTTATTATGATTTTATATGCTTAAATTGTTTATGGTATTTGTGTTGGACCCTTGAGCATATACAAAATGTCGGGAGAAGTTTAGCCTGGTATTATGCCACACTATTCTTAATAAGGAATATCTCTGGCATATGACTTGAATATGCCCTTTATTCGATTATTCTGGTCATCATTAAAAACAACGCATGATTAGTGACTGAAGCTGTGAATTTTGGTGTAATGATGTTCGAGTTCAAAATTGACCATTTCATTATAACTTCATATGCAGCTCAGTCTGATGATGCTTAAATATTAATAATACTAGTGTTTGACCTCTTCGCTTCTGGCTGTTAGGAAATCTAGAGACTTTTCTAGCTACCATGGTAATTATTCAACCTATTTGTCTTTGGATTCATTAGAGCATATCAATTGATTTCCTACTATGGTGCAAATCTCTTTTAGGAATAAAGTAGTGCCATTTAGTAAAGTAAAGCTTTGATGCTGTCATTGTCTTCTCTCTGGTGGTATCCATTCCTTTAGGCAACTTTTCTTCTTTCCTCTTTTAGAATGACACGTATTTCTGCCATGTATAGAATAATTTATTACATTACATCCATCAGTAATATTTATTGGATTCTTTTGGGGGTCCATTTCTTCTTGGCACCACTGTGTCACTCTTATTATCCTGATGCTTCCATACTAAGGTATTTTTTATTTTCTTGTGATCCAGAAAATCTTTGTTGTAACATTTCAGACCAGTGTCACTTAAAGAATATAACATTATCAGCATGCATACTATCCATTGATTTATCTTGTGGATTTTGACGAGTAGTTATAATTCTGCTCGGCAATTTGCTATTCACTCTTTTATATTAAAAGTGAATTTAGAATCTGTTTTGACTGGGATCAAGAGCTGCTTTCAAACACTCTCCGGTTCTTTAGGCTAGTCTAGTTACAGAATACAGAGTACTGTGGAACAGTTAAGGCTGCATTCGGACATTGGAATTTGAATTAGATTGCATATTATTGAGATTTCAGATTATACATCTATGTAAATTCAAATTCGTTTCTCTGTCCAATCGGGATAATTTTGTTGCACTGCCCGCCACTTTCTTATTTTAACATGCGAGTGGTGGATAAGCTGGCAAATTCATGGTGGACACTTTCCATTAGTGGAAAGAAATCTCACCAGGCCAAAGAATTCTTGGGAATTTAGTGTTATTTAAAATATGTACCGAGTGTTGTGTGGGATGTTGGGAAGTAGCATAATAAATAATGTTAAATAATAAAAGCTAACAAAGCATTCCACTTTGTTTAGCTATTTGTATTTTGCTGCAGGGGATGTGTCGAGAACTAGAAGTGTCTACCAAAGAAATATTTTCTGCTGCAAAGACACCCTGCTTTTGCATTTCCCTCAGATTCCTGCACTTCAATTGGCTTCTGTTGGGTGAGTCTTTTAATTTTTTTAATCTTTTTTTTTTTAAAGTTTCTTTTAATTTAACTCTACGAAGGGCCATTGATTTTGTGGTCCTTTCCTCAAATAGTTGTCATGCTCCAGTAAAATAGGACTTAGTGCTGTGTTTAATAATTTCATAATCTGTAATCCAACAATAACAGGAGATTATGCAGAGGGAAGAGATGTCCAGGTGTCCTTCTTTGATTGAATATTACTTAAAATATAATTCTCCTAAACAATTAGTAGAATAAGTTAATAAGATTTGATCTCTCTATAGTGCTGCTGGTCGGAAATATCAATTTTGATTTGAGGATGTTTTTTGAATAAGAATTGAGAAGTTGGGGGTTTGCAGTTTTAAGCATTTTGATTTGTAGGTGGTGGTGGATTATCAAAATAATTGGTGGGTCCTACATGCCTAATGAGGATGAACACTTGAGGAGGTTGAGGCTATTATAAGTATTTGCATTTTTTTTTTATTTTTTTGGAAACGTAATCATGTCGTCAAACCATCCAATTCGGGTTTAAGCGGAGTAGGTAAAATCTCTTGTTGTCATATAAATTCTTACAAGAAACGTACTTCCTGGATTCGAATTCAGCACCTAGAGGTCAGATCTCAAACTTTACACCACCAAATCACGTCCCGAAAAATATTTGCATTATGTTAACATATGTTTGACAATAATACATATTGAATAAAGAATACTCAAGCGTAGTAAAAAGACAATAATTTGAGCAAAGTCTACTGCAACTCGGATATTAAAACAGTAAAAAAAAAACAAAAAAAAAAAAAAAAAAAAAAAAAAAAAAACAATGGTAAGATTGTGTACGCTGAAAATGTATAATGGGGAAGGTCTCATGCTTTGAATCATTATTTATTATATAATTGTTCAAGAGAGTGAAAAAATTGTATTCATTATGGACATACCTGCCCATTAATATTATGAAGACTTACTCAAGGATCCATTTCATAAAAATTTGAAAAGTTTTAAAGACATTTCTCTTCATCATGGATCTTCTCAATTGGAAGATCCCATGCAAGGATAATATATATTTCAGTCGACCAAGCCTAATTTGAATTCTTTCATTGGATCCTTTTCCTCGTTCGATAATTTCTTCCTTTTCGTGTTCCAATTGAATATTTATCATTTTTTTATTATTCTCAAAGAAGAAGATTATTCATATATGGCATCTTTTCTTTGAATAAAAGCAATTATTAGGACAAGGTGATTGTCGTGAAAACTAACTAGTGTGCATATGAGCCACGGCTTTACTAAATTATAGCGTATACAGTGGGATGTGTCACTGTAGATAAAAGCTCAGCACAAACCTACTTTCCTCTCTGTGTATCTATTTTTTTTTTTTTTTAATACTTGAGAAATTCAGTGCGAGTGATGTCCAAACTCCAAATCTCGTGTACATACGGGTGGCAATCTAGGTCATAAATCGTTTATTCGACATATAATTAAACGTATAATTATAAAATATAAAACATATTTAAATAAATTAAACCAAATTCGATTATTCATTTATTAAACGGATGGAATTGGTATTCATCAAATTTTATATTCGCTTATTTTATGATTCAATACAAATTCGTTTATATCATCCATCCATCTTGAACAAAGATAAGATAAGTTTATATCCACTTTCATTGAGTTGATAGCATTTAATTTATATATTTGTAGTATCAAAAGCGAAGAGGAACAAGACACTACAATTACTACATTGGGGTTATAGTCGGATGACAAAGCTTCGTATGGTTTTGGATGTCGTTTTCACAGTTCGTGTCACAAAGATATGGAGAGATTTTACCTTCGAGTGACAAATTTAACGTGTCGTCTGCACAGCCAAAGTTCTCTCGATATGAATAATTATGATCCTTGTAAGGGTACGGACTCATCATTTTAACGCCCACCATTATTGTCTGAGAGGCAAATGGGTTCCAATTATAGAGTTGCTTGCTTCACCTTTTCTTCTACATTTTCTGTACACATGGCCACTCGATGAATGGTGATACAAAATATGACTTATTCTAGACAAACATCTTGCCAAAACTAAAGGTTGGTGTGATCCTAAATTTTGGAGTGAGTTCTTTTTTAAAAAAGAAATCATTTGAAAAATATATATAAAAAAAAATTATATATTATATATTATATATTTAATATTTGATTATTTTTTTCCCTTAAATTTTATGTCTTAATTTTGGTGTCTCAGGGTGAGTGGCAGAACTAAGATTAATTTTAAGATGGCTCTAGCCACCTCCAAATAAATAAAAATCCTTATTTTATGTCAATTTAAATTTATCTCCTCATATTTTTACATAATTTTATGATTTTTTTTATTAATTATACAGATTTTATGTGTAGTCTAGTCAATTTTATGATTTCTGCATTTTAACCCATCAAACTAAAATCTCGATTCCGCCACTATCTATAGTTGCCTCTGAGTAAAGGGAAATTAAAAGGGTAAATTTTCCTTTTTATTATTTCCAAGATGTGTGTTTCTTTATTCAATCTCCCAATGAATGTGGTTTGATGATAAATGGATTAAAATTTGATTGTCAAGTACTGCGTTCGAGTCCAGAGAATGCATTTATTGTAAAAGCCTGAGACAGTCGGAAGTTTTACACGTTCCATTTATGCTCTGATCAAATGATATAACGACGAAATTTTCAATATTTAAAAAAAAAACATCTTTATTCAAATTTCGGAAGGGCTGGCTGTTTGGCAAATGTAGATGGAATCTGTCCTCGTACAAATCAACAAGAAATGCATCTGTCTGAAAAAAGAAAAATAAAATGATGTGAGTCGAGTCGAGTCGACACAACATATATGCATAAATAATTGAGTGATGTTCACATGGTTTCCAAAATTGTGCCCAACAAGATGATTTTCCATAACAAAAGCTTTTAGGCTCATTGCTTTCGGTTCATATCTGAACAGAACATGTGTCATCTTCATCAGCTGTTACTCATTAAAACACGACCAAAGCTGTCTGTGTTCACTCGTTCGTCTCAAGCCTCGAGCCCTTTTGTCATGTCTCATCGCATAAATATATTGCCATGCATGTGAAATGCATTGTGCATGAATTGCCCAGTTGCATGGCAACACGTTGTATTTTGCACTGTACCAGTGTTTCGGGAAAGGAGGACAAAGGAGTTACGAGAGAGAGACACGTAACAAAATTATATCAGTGTATAAAATTCCCGTTATAATCTTATATATAATTTTATTAATATATTTTTATAAAAAGATTGTTTCCGACATTTGAACCAATACTAGATATTACTAATGCTAACTAATTAATCATAATCATCTATATTGATGGTAGGTGAAGCATTCTGCTTGAATCTTCCAAATGGAAGACAGAGATTTGGTGGATCTTTGTTGAACTATTGACCATATATGAAATTAACATTAGAGAATAATATATCTACATAAACATTTAGTGAGCAGCTTTTATATAATCCGTTAAATCGTTCCTTAGAAAATAATTACAATATTAGCTTAGTGATCGAGCTTTTTAATTCTTGATTACTTGCGAGTGTAGCCAACTTTTCTTTTTATTTAGATATGTGGTGTTTGGTTGGAAGGAAATGCGAGGAGAAGAAATGAGAGTAGAGGAGAGGAGAGGAGAAGAAATATTGATGAAATTTGATTCTATTGTTTGGTTAATATAAAAAATTTGAGAGGGAAATAATATTATATAATTTATATGGACAATTCCGGAAAACCACTCTTCAAACAATCTTCCATCAACTGTGAATTTGTTTGGTTCGGGGACCAAATGTAAACTTAACAAAAGATGAGAAATCACACAGACAAAATAGAGGGCTTAACGTAGTTCGGTGGAATGGATATGACCTACATCCATAGGTACGTACAAAAGGAAGGAAAAATTTTATTGGGAGCTCGGGCCGACTGGCCTCTATGTTACAAGTGCTCGGTTTTGACCGACATGCACTAGTTTTCTCTTACACTTAAACTTTATGCTCTTTCTTTATAAATTACATCTGAATGATTTTTGCTAATATTTTACAATGAACTCTCAATCATTTTTTATACTAGGGCGAACCCTATTGTTCCCATATTTTTATGACGTCAGCCACGTGAATCTGCCCATGCCGTGTAGGCTCTCTATTCCAACTATTGTGCCAACTGTCATCCTACCTCCTGCAACTCTGTCATTTGAACTTCATTAAATGATGTTACTTTTGGTAACTGCCACACGTTACCAACCCATACTTCAACCACTCCCACATGGTAACTTGTGTCAAAAGTTGAACCGGACCGTTTAAATTCGGTTATTCCATTTTGGAACCGAAATCAGTCGAGTTCCAACCGATTTCGGTTCCAAACCCAACAAAAATTATCTGGTTCTGAGTAAAATTGGAACCGATGCTAAGCCCTAAATGAAAGGTGAATTAATTATTTTACATATTAAAAAAATAAAAAAATTAATTATAATACATAATAAAAAAATATTAAAAAAAAATATAAAATTTTAATATAAATAATATTGAAAGTTCATGATTTCATTGGGAGAAGAATTTGAAATTCTCATCCTGTGATGATGAATTCAAATTCCACCATTTGAGTGGAATTCAAATTCCTTCTCCACTTATATAACCAATTAATAAAAATGGAAAATAAATTTAAATTATTTTCCTCTCTTCCCTCCTCCTCATCCAAGAGAACATGAAGTACAATACTTACAAGTTACAATCCCAAACGGCTGGTTCCAGTGGCAAATATAATATTGAATTTCCAGCTGGCCAATGCCAGGCTATTTTTTAGTGGTATTTTAACAACCACTTATCAACTATTAATTGTAGTATTAACTAGAAAATTATAACATTCATTGTGACTTTATAGTACAAATATATGTGATTGAAATGAAACTAGCTTTTTGCTTGACACATGAATGAACCTTATTCAATAATTAATCTTAGTAATAAAATAATCAAATATTTTCAACTAAGGCCCAAGGGTAACCACTTTCCACGTACTATATAAACAAATCATCCCACATGAGATCTTCTCACGACAGACGTCCATCTCTAGACAATTCTATTAGCTTTTGATCTCTAAGAGTTTCTCTACCCTTCAAAATGAAATTTTATTACATGCTAGCATGTAGCATCTGTCTCTTGGCCCTAAGTTTTGTTGACACAAGCAAAGCTCCATGGCCTTTGACACTCATTTTATTCTCGCTTTTCCCTATTTGCCCTTTATTTCTCAACTCTTGGCTTGTCCCTGGAGGCTTTGCATGGAGAAACTACAATAATGAAAATGAAATCTCAGCAAAGCTTTGTGGGCCAATTGGGTGGCCAGTACTAGGCACCTTGCCTTACATGGGTTCTTTAGCTCATCGTAAGTTAGCTTCAATGGCAGCTTCAATGGGTGCAAACAGGCTCATGGCATTAAGTCTTGGCCCGACACGTGTCATCATCAGCAGCCACCCGACGACTGCTAGGGAAATCCTTTCAGGGTCTTCATTTTCTGACCGTCCGATCAAAGAATCAGCTCGCTCGCTGATGTTTGAACGTGCCATTGGCTTTGCTCCCTCGGGGAAATACTGGCGCCACCTACGCAGAATTGCAGCAACCCACATGTTCTCACCTAGGAGAATCTTTGGTCTAGAGATTATACGACAGCGTTTAGCTGATGAAATGTTAGTGAAAGCGAACCAAAAGATGGAGTCAAAAGGAATTGTGGAACTTAGAGGGATATTACAAAAAGGGTCTTTAGGTAATATACTAGAGAGTGTGTTTGGGGGTAAAATAATAAGTTCAGAGAGAGTAGAGCTAGAGGCTATGGTTAAAGAAGGATATGAATTAATAGCACAATTTAATTGGGAGGATTATTTTCCAATGAAGTTGTTAGACTTTTATGGAGTCAAAAGAAGGTGCCATAAATTGGCTGCTAGGGTTAAAACTGTCGTAGGACATATTGTTGAAGAAAGGAAAATAAATTTTGGAGAAGTTAATGGGGGATCAAATGACTTTCTTAGTGCTTTGTTATCTTTGCCTAAAGAAGATCAGTTGACTGATGCAGACATGGTGGCTATTTTGTGGGTAAGTTTCTGTCACTCTCACACAATAAGTCAAAAATTTATCAATTTTGTTTTGGTAGCTCGAAGATAATTTTTCTATAAAACTTCCCCCACATACATAAAGATCGTACGGAATTTATAAAGCTTTAAATACACAATATTATCTTTTGAGACTTAAACTGTATATAGAAAAGAATGAATACAAAATATCTTTTAAATCTACAGTAAAAAAAAAATATCATTTTCAAATCTCTGACCGACTTCAAAGTGTTTTTGTTTTTAATGACGATTGTTAAAAGTTGTTGTGTTTCTCATTATCTTTTCAAAAATAATTTATGTCGGTTTGCTTGAAAGATTTTCCCTAGTTGGTGCTTAGCCTTTAGCCTATAGATCCAACCTAGAGACCACCCTAAACCTAACCCTAGTTCGTTGACTAAATTAGTCAATCGTGACTAATTAAGTGGCTTCAAATTATATAAATTCAATAATAATGTTTTTTAATTACTAGAGTCTTTGTCAATATTTTATCTCCAGTGTTTGACAATAATTAAGAATTTTTGTTTATAATATAGGAGATGATATTTCGAGGAACAGACACAGTGGCAATACTGCTCGAATGGATCATGGCCAGGATTGTTCTACATCAAGACATTCAAAGAAAAGTTCAAGAGGAAATTGACACGTGCGTCGGTCACAACAGGCACGTGCAGGATTCTGATATCCCCAATCTCCCTTACCTCCAAGCCGTAGTCAAGGAAGTCCTCCGAATGCACCCTCCGGGCCCATTACTCTCGTGGGCCCGCTTGGCCACACATGATGTCCACGTGGACAAGATCTTTGTGCCAGCTGGTACAACTGCAATGGTCAACATGTGGGCCATAACCCACGACCCAACTATATGGAATGACCCATGGGCTTTCAAACCCGAAAGGTTCATCGAAGAGGACGTGCCCATTATGGGCTCAGATTTAAGGCTCGCGCCATTTGGATCCGGCCGCAGGGTGTGCCCCGGCAAGGCTCTAGGCTTAGCCACCGTGCATTTGTGGCTTGCCCGGTTCCTCCACGGATTCCGATGGCTTCCGGCACAACCCGTTGATCTTTCCGAGACATTAAAACTCTCTCTTGAAATGAAGAAATCATTAGCATGCATTGTGGTTCCCCAGTGAGGTAACACAATAATTTAATGAAATAATGATATATGTACAAAGGAGTGATAAAAGGGTAGATAAAAATTAATCATAAAATAAACGTATTATGTCGTTAAAAAATAATTTTAACGCATAATAATAATATTTTATTATTATCTTTTGTCACCCTTTTATCACTCTCTGTAAGTTTATCATTTTTCTTTAATGAAGCTTAATTGGCTTAAGCAGTTTAATTTTAAGTGGTGTGTTTGCTTTCGAGTTTATATAAAGACTGTGGTTAGGAAGAGATTAAAATCATATTTCGCTCGAGCTGAAAGTTACTGTGAGGGCTCCTAACTTAACAAGTGTGTACTGCAAGTTGTTTATAATTATCAATAATCGAGTATATGCAATAAAATATTTTAAATATTTATGTTCATTTCTGAGTATTATATAGTATATTTTATTTCTCGATAATTAGTAAGACATGATCAGTAGTTAATTTGTGCATATTTAAAGCTTTATGATCACTTTAATTAGCTTAAATGATTGTTAATTATTGTCCATATATATAGAGTTCGGTGGGACATTTAATTATCTTTTGAATAGAGACGATGAACACGTTGTGAAATAAATTAAGCACTTGGTTAATCAGTAATTAATTTGCTTTGCATCTCTTGTCCCAGTCCCACCACTAACATAAGTTAAACATTGACAACACATCTATTAATCCAAAAAAAAAAATTATACAGTCTGAAGCTCAACTGTTATTTTACTATCCGTTTTAACGGATTTAAACTTTAAGATCAAAATCTTCTCGAAAACATACTTATAGTGAAAGTCTTGTATACTAAATACGACCTTTAATTTAAAAAAAATGAATTTAGAAAATAAAACAATCAAACTGTTTGTGCAGTACTTAGAACTGATTTTCTCCCCAACACAAACAAATCAGGGAGAATAATACATAAGCATAGCTATAAATTTTGAAAAGCATACTCACAGCAGCCAAATAAACAAACAATAAAAACATTTCCATTTTGAATCATAATCACTAAGAGGTGGACAAAAAAATATTTGAAACTGAAAAACCGAACAAAATCAATAAAAACCGAACCGAAGTGATAATTTTTTTATTTTTAAAAATAATTGTTTGATATTTTAATTAAAAAAAAGAAGCGAATCGAATTAAAATAATTTTTTAACTAACAAAATCGAACGTAATCGAATTGATTGAATAATTTAGTTTATTGAATTGTTTAAAATCTAATCATATTATGTTGTTATTTTATAATTATATTTGTTACATTATTTAATTTATTTAGTTTTTAGTGATTATTAATTTCATGAAATTTCTATGATTTTTTATTTTGGTTATTATTCTTTTTATTTTTCTACATTTTAAATAATTTAAATGATAATTATAGCTTATGAAAAACTTTTATTAATGTGGTTATGATGATTAGAATAGTTACATTATATAAAAAATTTAAGTAAATATTAAATTCAGTGAATGTTAATAATTTTTTAATTTTTTATTGTTATTATTGAAAAATTAAAAAATCAAATTGTACCGAATCAAACCGATAATAAAAATTAATTACATTTTTTTAAATAAAAAATCGTACAATTATTTTTTAAAAAAATCGAATAATTATAAATACATTTTTTTTTATAATTATAGAAAATCGAACACAACCAAACCGTGCTCATACCTGATAATCATTATTGCGTTTGAATTGTTATTTTGCATGCATGATATATCGAGATGACACAAAGCCCCTTGTGACTAAAAACAAATGAAAAGCAAAGCAAAACAAAACAACATAATATTCTCTCTTCATTTCACTAATTATTAAGCTTGATTGCTTTATTATTACTAGCCACTTTGATTTATTTATAAGTATGCACTACAAGAAAATATATTTTTAGCGTCCAAAATTTTAGTGTCGAATATAATTTCGACGCTAATAATCATTTTTAGCGTCGAAAATAATATTCGACGCCAAATGTCAATATTTTAGCGTCGAAATACATATTCGACGTCAAATTGTCTACTTTTAACGTCGAATATAAAACCCGATGCTAAAAGTTCAACTTTTAGCGTCGAAAAATTGTCGACGCTAAAGGTTTTCAACTATTCTCATAATCTTTGGCATCGATATAAATTGCGACGTTAAATTTTATACTTTTAGCGTCGAAAAACGTATTCGACGCCGAAAAGTTGACATTTAACGTCGACTACGTTACGTCGCTAAAGGTTTATGACGATACCACCGATAATCTGTTAATCTTTAGCGTCCAAATTTAATTTCGAAGCTAAAAATCAGACATTTAGCGTCGAAATAAGGGATTCGACGCTAAAAATATATTAAAATGCAGAATGTCACCAACCATTCTCCCCCCCTGCAATTTGAGACTCTCTCATCTGCAACCTCACAACTCTCATACAAAATTTAAATAAAATTGTAATTAATTTTCCATAAGGTAAATCTTCTTTCATATCTTTATTATTTTTCTTTATATTTCAAAGAATAATTATATATCTCACTTAAGTATTTCAGTTTAATCTTTGTAAAAAATTATGGTTTTCATTTTTTATGATTATGTTTATTATATACTTTGTGTTAGTGGTTTATGATTCATATATGTACATTAGTTAATTAACTAAATATATTTTATTATGTAAACTAATTAATTAATCAACTAATATATATGTGTATGCTTAAATAAATAATTAATGAATTGGTAATGTTGATGAGTGTAATATGATGTTTAATAATTATATTTTTATATTTAGGTATTTGGCTGAAATTGATAGAAATTGGATGAGCTCAGTGGATAGATTGAGTGTTGAATACCGTAATGGAGTGTATAAGTTCATGGAATCAGTAAAACACATTGATGTGCAGAAGGTCGTGTTCGGTGTCCATGTACAAATTGTTTGAATAGGAAAATGAAACAGTTAGATGAAGTTCATAATCATTTATACATGCCGGGAATATCACCAACTTACCGTACATGGATTTATCACGGTGAGGAGTATAATTCTCAATCACGGTTTATTGATTCCGGTGAAGGGAGCAGTAGTTACAATCAACCTGCAAATGATGAGATAACCGATGCTTTGCATGACTTACAAAGTCCACAACTTGGTCATAGTGTTAGTGGTGACATATCAGTGTTAAGTGGAAATTATCAAAATTTATTCAGTGAACTACTTGATGAGGCAAAAAAATTTCATTTGAAGGTGTTGGAATGTCGATCTTGAATTTCGTTGTGAAATTATCACACATTAAAATGATCAACATAATGACCAACAAAAGTATTGATATGATTCTAGAGTTACTGAGGCAAATGTTACCGGTTGGAAGCGAATTGCCTAAGTCGTATTACGAGGCAAAGAAAATATTGCGTGATATAGGAATGAGGTATGAATCCATTCATGCTTGTAAGTATGACTGTGTATTATTTCGTGTCGAGTATGAATCACTTGAATATTGTCCGATATGTAGTGAAAGTCAGTACAAAGCCCGTGGTATGGGGAAGAAAGTGCCTCAAAAGATAATGCGACATTTCCCATTAACGCTCAGGTTGCAGAGGTTGTTCATGTCCCGACACACAGCGACTGACATGATGTGGCATCATGAAAAGAGGATCAGTATGGAGGACATACTTAGACATCCTGCGGATGGAACCGAGTGGAAGAATTTGATGACATGTACCCCCGTTTCGTTGAGGACCCCCGTAATGTCAGGTTAGGTCTTGCCTCTGATGGTTTTAACCCGTTTGGGAATATACGTACAACTCTTACAGCATGTAGCCCGTTATTGTTATTCCATATAACTTACCTCCATGGAAATGTATGAAAGATCCGTTCATATTTATGTCATTGTTTATCCATGGTCCACGTTCCCATGGTAAAGATATGAATATTTACTTGAGACCATTGATCGATGAGTTATAAACATTATGGAATGTGGGTGTGCATACCTATGATGCAGCTTCCGAGCAGTATTTTCAGATGCATACCGCATTATTATGGACCATTAATGATTTTCATTATTTGGATGGAGCACTAATGGATACATGGCATGTCCAGTTTGTGCGGGTCAAACACCTTCGCAATAATTACGAAATAAAATAGGATACACAGGGCATAAGAGATTTCTTGAGTTGAGTCATCTTGGCGGAGGAGAGTAAATTATTCAACGGTCAACAAGAACCTCAGAGTATGCCCAGTCCATTGTCTGGATTCGACATACTTTGCCAACATCAACATCTCATAGACATCACACCAGAGAAACATCCTAATAATAGAGATAAAAATCGAAAACGTCAACTTGAAGAGTTGAATTGGACATGAAAAAATATTTTCTTTGAGTTAGAATATTTAGGGACTCTGAGTTTGCGACATAATTTGGATATAATGCATATAGAAAAAAATATATGCGAGAGTTTAGTGGGCACACTCTCCATTATTCCGGGTAAGACAAAAGACACTGTAAATGCTAGATTGGACCTATAAGATCTTAGAATTCGCAGTGAATTGCATTTACAGGTCACTCATCGATGTCTTATTAAGCCACCTGCTAGTTACGTGCTAACTCAATCAGAGAGAAAATCATTCTGTGATTGGCTGATTATGCATCGAATATTGGGCGTTGGGTCAGAGATGATACAATAACAGGGTTAAAGAGTCATGATTGTCATGTGCTTCTGGAGATTCTCCTTCCTGTTGGCATTCGACCTTATCTGCCCCCGAATGTATGCGACGTCGTATTTGATCTATGTGGTTTCTTTAAACAATTATGTCAGAGGACATTAACCACATCTGTTATTGACGAACTTGAGCGAGGAATCGAGATAATCATGTGCAAGCTGGAGCGAATATTGCCACCCACTTTTTTTGATGTGATGGTATATCTGGCCATGCATTTTCCGGCCGAAGCTAGGAATGGAGGTCCTGTCCATTACAGATTGATGTATCCTATTGAGAGGTACTATACAGTTTTAAATATTACATTCTTAAATTTTTTGTGTGCATTAAATTTATTATTAATGCAAACTTGTTGTCATATCTGCAGGGCTTTGGGACATTACAAATAATATGTGAAAAACAAGGTGCGGCCTGAATGGTCAATAGCAGAGGCTGTTTTAATAAGTGGGGCAATAATATTTTGTTCGATGTACATGCAGAATATTGAAACTCATTTTAATCGTCGGCCACGAAACTATGATGGAGATGCAAGTAATAAGCAAAATATCAAAGTGTTCTGTCAAAATTGCAGAACGTTTTGAGCAATATGTGTCAAATTACTAACATTTGAGGAAGCTCATCGTGTGCATTGGTTTATATTGAGTAATTGCGATGAAGTGCGACCGTATTTAACGTAAGTCTTTTTGGTGCATAACTGTATTTTTATTGTCATATATTAACGTAACTCATTTTTTGTAGGCAACATATTACCATGCTACAATGTGATGGTGACCACAACGTTGATGGAAGACACAAAAAAGAATTTCATAAATGTTTTGAGACAACTGTAAGCCATAACATTGTCTATTTATTTTTATCCTAATAGTAAATATTTCAGTTTGTTATATTAACGCATAAATATTATCATGTGTTAGATAAATAATCAAGTGCAAAATGGTCAATTGGACTCGTCCTCCTCGTTGGTTTCCTTGGCATATGAGCCTCAAAAGTAAGCTTACGAATATAGTGGATGCATTGTGAACGGAGTTAGATTTCATACCGAGCAGCGAGATGTTTCACATGTCACTCAGAATTATGGAATTGTAGTCCCATGAGAACTCGACTCAAATATTATTGACTTTTACGGAGTGTTGCAATCAGTCATTGAGTTGATACACAGACCTAGACGACGTATTGTGTTATTCGAATGCAAGTGGTTTGACACAAATGCCAGAAAGAGGAGAATTTAAATTAGTAATCATCTAACGTCAATTAATGTTCAACGTTATTTGTACAAGAATGATCCATATATTTTTTGTACCCAAGCACGGTCTGTGATATATATATTTGATCCAAGGCTAGGAAATGGATGGATGGTGGTAGAAAAGTTACAACATAGGGCATTTGGGACACGTAGGAGAAAGATAGTGTTGAAATATCAGATGAAGCATAAGAAGTCTCTGACAACTTTGAAGTTCCTGAACAGATATTTCATTTACCAAATGTTACCGTTCCTAAAAATATCATGTTAACTCGAGAAAATACAGACGTTGAGATAATTCATCATTCTCAAGTTAGCGTGGAAGTAGCAACTGAAGAAGAATTCGACATTGAAGATGACTTCGAGTCCAGTCATGAGTCCTCAAATACCGAAGATAATAGTGACTAATCTAGTTAGTATATGATGTGATGGATGAATAATTTGGGATATTATAGTGGATTGTTGTTGTTGTTTTGAATTATTATCGTCATGGATGATTGGTGTTGTTGTTGTCATGAATTTTTAGTATATCATAGTTGAATGATTGTTTTTGTTATCATAAATATAATTTATTATCATATTATTTTATGTCACATTTAGCGTCGAAATATTAAATCTACGCAAAAATCATAACATTTAGCGTTGAAATAAAGAAATCGACGCTAATGGTTATTCTTTTAGTTTCGAAATAAATAAATCAACGCTAATGGTTATTCTTTTAGCGTCGAAATAAAGAAATCGACGCTAAAGGTAAGGAATTAAATTTCCTTCGAAAAAAATTTCCTTATTTTTATTTACCGCCATTGTTTTAGTGTCGACGTTTTCGAAGCTAAAGTTAACCAATTGCAACGCTAAATATTTATTAAAATCCCTAATTTATGTTTCCCCTCATTCTTCTCTGCTTCAAAGAATTGGTGCTTCCCTCATTCTCTCGACGGTCAGCAGCTTCAATCTTCAACTCTGAAACTTTGGGACACACATCAAATCAAGGTAATTTGGTTTTTTTGATCGGTCAAACCATTGATGATTTTCCATTTTTTCATTTTTTCCCTTGCAATGCCTTTTGATTGCATCAATTAGAAGGCATATTCTGGGGATTGGCCCTCCTCATCTTGGCCGAATATAGATGATGTTTGGAAGCTTGGTCTTTGTGTGTTTTAGTTGTGTATAATCAAGGTTGAGAAAAAATATTATGGTTGCCTTTTTCGATTGTTGGAAAAAGCATAAGCTTGGAAATTGTAGGGTGAGGGCCGAAACTGCCAAGTCTTGAGAAATGATCGATTTTGTGATTTAAATAGTAATGTGTTTGGTGATTCTTGAATGGTTTTGTAATATAGTAAGATTTGGGTTGAAGGCTTGTTATTGTTATTTTTGCAAGTATAGCTAGTGATGTATATGGAGGATTGTTGTAAGATAGGTGTGTGAGTGTTGTATGGCCGGTCAAAGGGATGTTGAAGGTAATGTTGATTTTTGAATTTAGGGATAATTAAAGTGTTTAATGGTGAAATGTGAATGATTTAATAATGAAGATTTTGCTTAGAGTTACTTGAAAAATTTCAAGAGGGAACTACAGCCTTATGGCTGAATTCTAAGTTGGGGTTTGATATTTGATGATGCAATTGTAGGGGTTTTGGGGCAGAATCCGGTAACGCAGCGGAAGCGGCGGAAGATCGTATTTCCGATTTCAAAACTTTTTCTTGGATTAATTAAATAAACATATTTATTTAATATTCCAATAATCAAATTATGAAAATAAATTCAATAAATCATATTTAAGTGAATTTACCGAATTGCCCTTACACTTGGTATTTTGTCCATTTTAGTCCGAAATTGATCTAATCAATTTTGAATGATTCTAAATCATTTATAAGATGAACTTAGCATGTTCAAAACATCAAAACACCAAAAGCAACCAAATCCCCAAATTTCTTCATCAAGGCCGAATGCACCTCCAGGTGTGCCATTTGTGCACTTTGTAATTTCATGCTTCAAAACACATCAAGATGTAATCCAATCAACATGAAACTTTATATGCATCATATACACATCCAAATACACACATATATGAAAATCCCCAAATTTGGAATTGGTCATGAACCCTAAGTTTTCAATTTCATCAAATTGGACAAATTAGACCAAATTGGTTAAATCCAATACTTCAATCATCTTTCTTCCATCAATCAAAGTCTCAACACATGAAACAACTCAGATCAAATCTAGGTCATCTAAGAGTGGGTCAACAACTCTAGATTAGCAACATGGTTTCCAAAACCTTAAAAGAACACTTATAACTACACTAGTCACAAGCTTTCTCCATTATACATGCTCTAACACTTTCACCAAAATCCATCATCAAAAACACAAGGAATAAAGAATAGAAAAAACTCAAGAACATCACAAGATGTTGCCCACAACAAGAGGAACAAATTACTCTCTAATGGAAGGTTGGAAATACTTACTATTTTCCAAGCTTTTCTTGATTTTTCTTTCTTTTCTCTCTAGCTTCCTTTGCTTCCATTAATGAAGTTTTCTTTAAAGTGTATTAGGTTATCAAATGAAAGTGAAATGAAAACAATTTATACTTAGGACAAAAAAATGCCCTTGGCCGAAATTGTGTATAAATATATACCAAATTTCATTTCAATTTTTTTAACTTTACATTTAGTCAACTTGCATAAATATCTTAAAAACACTTTATTAGATATTTAATTAAGTCAACAAATGCAACTAAGAATAATATAACTCTCATATTTAAGTGTTATGGCCGAATTTAATAGAAAATAAAGGAAAAAAGATATTTTATTTTTCAAATAATTTTGAACAAATATCTTAAGAAGTCAAAATCAATTTGAACACCTTTTCCTTTAATGTATAAGTCAACAATTGCAACTTATAATCATTTCCTAACTTTATCATTTGGTGATATATTTATATTTTAATTATATTAATCATTTAACAATTAAATAATTAAATAATTAATTAAATACAAATATATCAAATATATGTATTATATTTACTTTAAATATCTCAAATACATATATTAATGATAAATGTCAAATACCTTTATTTGACTATTTATTAATGTGTATTTAATAATATCATATATTAAATACAAATACACATTAATTAGGAAATGACGGTTCGGCCCGTTCGCATGTATTTTTCGTTTAACGATTAAACGATTTATAAATAATCATCATTATTCATAAATGTTGCTCTAGTACTCTAGGAGTATGTTTCATTATTGAGACTCTCTAGATTCAGGTATATCCGTCACGAAATCCAATTTCATGTCCATAATCTATCCACCCGTAGATTATGACGATCACGGATATAAACTAGCTGAATCATACAGGTCGAGGTCATTGCATACGTATAATCCCTCCGTCACAGGTATCCGGATAATCCCAGAGATATAGATGTAAACGTCAAATCTCTATAGGTATATCCCGTCGACGTATTCATTAGCAATCTCTAAAAACAATCGGAACTTACTTCCGAAGTATACTGTGGCCACAGATTTAACAGACTGCTAATTATATATGGACTACCTATGTTCTGTACACAGAACTGACGGATCCTATCTTGACACACACAGGATATCCTGAGGATCGGTCCACACCCAACGAACAGGCGGAGGTCTGATCTAAATAGATCGGTGACGTGACTGCCATCTAAGTGTGGATGATGTCTCATACATCCACAGTGGTATCTCAAGTCGAAGGACCACTATGCTACTCAACCCGAGAAGATTCTTATTGACGTTGGTGTACCATCCATTAAGAATCTTCGGTGAGCCGTTCAGTGTTTATCCACTATAAACACCTACACGTCTATACGAGTCTCCCTAGACTCATGGTTCATTGGGATAAACCATCGGACCAAGTCTCGATATACGACATGTACTGGTCTCAACGGATTTGACTAACCGACCCGTGTTAGCAAATCTTGACCAGAAACTATGTTTGATAATATTCATATAGCAGTGACACTTCCCAATGTCAATTACAAACTAACTTTGTAACTCTGTATTGCATTATATATTATCGGGCCTTTGTCTAATTATACATATCACTAAACCACATTTAGTTTCAATCTAATCGTAATCAGATCGAATACGTATATAAGAACAAGAGGTGTGCAACCATAAATAAGTAATATTATGGAATAAAGGGATGTTCGTATTCATGAATCAGACATAAATACGGTCCGGATTGGCACTCAGAGCACCAACCCCAACAATTTCTCCCACTTGCTCTAGTGTCAATCCACGGTATCATATACTCATCTCAATGTGCATCGTATGCACATGGCCCTCAAAAGCTCACCCAGTACTTAAGAGGTAGGCAACAAAAACAAGTCCGCTATGACATATTGAGTTTGTCAAACAAACTCTATCGTTTCCCATAGTCAGCATCATTCATATTTTGTAGAATCTAGATTATAAATTAATATGACTCTGATGCTACATCAGTATTGTGCTACAGCTACTGAGTTGTCCAAGTATTTAGGATCAAATCCGAAATACTATGAAGACAACCGCAAGCACAATAACAATTCAAAACTTCTATTTTAAAGGTTACTATGCAACTTCATAAGTCAATACTGTATAAGTTTTATTTAATTCCACTATAAAAGTAGAGAATCCTTCGTGACAACTCCCACTGATCTTTTCTGACTCTTTATGACGTAGACTGTCTAACGCCATAATTAGTCTCAAAAACTAATATGACCATAATGGTTGCAGATTATATTCTCCGTGAATTAGAAACTCGTTCTTAATATCTCAAAGATCACAAAGAACGTGTTTCAAGATCCATCTTATGGTCTATAGGATATCAAAATAACTCGTAACAATTACGATTAAATCAATATCTTTAATCACACATAATAAAGTATTCATTATGTCATCATCAAATGATACATAATATTGTTTAGACATTCTAATCAATATTTCTTTCGAAAAAGGAATCATCCTTTACGAAAGATGAATACTATGTATAAGACATACAATAACTGTCGAACAGTTATACTAACTGTCATACAGATAGCCTTGTTATGTCATTTATTAGATCATATCTAATGTACGAATAATATGAGTATCTCACAAGTTTCTTGGTTTTATATCTTATATAAAACTTTATCAAATATAACAGAGACTACTCCCACTGCTTTCACGGAGTAAAGAAGACTTAGGTAAATCTTTTACCTCACAAACATCTCATTATTACTATAATAATGACAATGTCGTTAAGATATATAACACTAGAAAGTAATTTGTACGCTCCCACTAACCCTTCTAATCACATATGTATTCTCTATACTTTGACAAGATCAGACAATCTGACGATATCAAAAACAGAGAACACATATTTTCGGAAGACTTATCTGAGTCTACAATAGGCTCTATAAGCTAGCACACTAAACTGCGATCTTAGCAGAACACAAACTCTAGGGCCATTTCAGAATGAACTCTTCAAATAAGGAAATCACAACTGATCTCTAATCTGAATAAGTCATCAAAAACGCCACTTTGCATTCTTTAGCTAAAATATACAGTTTATTATCAACATTAACCAATATATCTTTAATTGTTCAATTAGCGTGACTAGAGATAATTTTTCTCAGAATCTACAATAGATTGCTGAGTATAACTGATGTGATCCTAGCAGCATGGATCGATTTCGTTTGTTTATGCTTATTTATTATTATTTATTTTGGGTTAGTTTTTTTATTTAATTATGGGTTCAAAATGGGCTAGAAATTAGGAATTATGGGCTTTTAGTTGATAATTGGTAGTTAGGGCTATATAGTCTTTTTAGCTCTCTTAGGGTTTGAGTATTTACTATTTAAACTCAAAAACACCTCTTAATGAAGAACCCTATTATTTGTGCGTGAATAGTAACCTTTTCTTGAGATTGAGAAAATTTTATCATCGTTCAGTGATTGAACAAAGACTTATCAAAGGGTTGGCATCCTTTGTGGCGTCCTATTTGCTGGCAAAATTCATCTGAGGCTATCTCCAAGGGTTTTCAAGGACAGGTTCTTTGGGGGTCTACGGGATCTTGGATCGGGTTTCGTCTGTTTCGTATCCTGTTTCGTATCAATTGGTATCAGAGCCAGATTTCAGGTCGACTTTTATTTATTCGTTTCTTCTTTTTTTCCTGTTAATTCGGTCTTTGAAGTCTTGTTTTTGTTGTCATATTCATGAGTCATTGATAGCCTTCTATGCCGTCAATCAAAAAAAAAAAACTATTTCTTACTTTTATATTTGTGTCTGTCAGTTAAAAAAAAATCTCTTTGTTCTGCCTTGTGTCGTGTTCGTGTGTCTTCCCAAAAAGAGTAGGGTTATTGTCTAGCAAAAAAAAAAAAAAAAAACAGGTTGACGCCTGAAAAAAAAAAAGAGGAGAAGAAGGCAATCGGCTACTGCTGTGTGTGTTAAAAATTAAAAAAAAAATACAAAAGTAGCAGGCCCACAGTTTGTTCTTGTTAGTTTCATTAGGAAGTTTTTTTTAAAATTACTTTTTATCTTTTTGGTGCAAGAGGATAGTGTCGGTTGTTTGGTCCTGGTGTATAAGGTTCGTGTTATATCACTACAAACAACAGTCTCTTCTTAATTTTAAGTTGAGTTTGCGCCTGTTAGTATCAAAAAAAAAATTTAATTCAATTTTTTGTAAGAGAAAAAAAAAATTCGATCAATTACCTTGTGTGTTAAGTTGTGCTAGGGATTACCTTAGTGTTCCTTAATCGAAAAGGAAATTTTTGGTTGAATTTATCATTGATTTTGAATCTGATTTTTTTAAAAAAAAAAAAAATTCAATCTCCTGTGATCTTTTAGTTATTTAGTCCTATTTTAAGTATTGTCTTTGTCTTTATCATTTTTTTTTTTTGGTATTTTCTTTCTTCTTGGGTTGTTGTTTTGTCAAGATGACTAGTGTGGTTGTTTGATATTATGGGACAACCAAGAGATAATATCTTTCGTACTAGAGTATTTGTGAAGATGAGGTGTGTAGTGTGATTATTGATGGGGAACTTTGGGCTAATTTAGTGAGTACCAATCTCGTGGAGAAATTGAAGTTGCCATTGCAAAACCATCCTAAGCCTTATGTATTACAAGGTTTACCTAATTGTGATGCGGCCAAGGTGGAGTATCAAGTTATGGTTGCATTTTCTACTATGAGGTTTCATGATGAGGTATTATATGATGTGGTGCCTATGCTTGACTGTCATGTATTGTTGGGTGGTTCATGGAAATATGATAGGCAAGTGTGGCATCATGTTGAGAGGAGTAGGTACATTTATGTCACGGAGCAGAGGTCGGTGATTCTTCATCTTTTAACACCACAACAAGCCTATACAGATCAATTAAAAATGAAGAGAAGAAGTGAGGTTGAAAAGAGGAAAAAGAAGAAAGAGTTGCCGAGTGCTTGGAAAATAAACTTGTTATTGATGTTGTGAATGTAAAAGATGAAAATATGGGCATGGTAGTGAGTGAGCAAGTAGTGAGGAGTGAGTGTGATGTGGAGGTTGTTGCTATTGCTGATGTGGACGACTTAGCTGTTTCTGGTGATGATAATTTTGAAGCTCAATGCATGGCTAAATGTATTAATGAAACTACATGTGTAGTCGAATGTGTTGAGAGTTTTGAGCATTCAAATGAGAGTAATGAGTCAGGAAACACACGGGTTAATACGTGTGAGATTTTTATGAGTGTTAAGCATGTAGAATTTGTTGTGAATGAGATTGAGAGTGTGAACTTAATTAGGAATCTCATTGGGAAGGAGAGTGCAATAAAATTGGATTTTGCGGAAGAGTATGGGCAAAAGGGAACAATACACAAGCATTATTGTACTAACATTGACACTTTTCTTCCATGTGATTTTTCCTTGTTACAGAATAATCGTCCAATTGATTTTATCATTACTATCTATGATCGGGCACGAATTCGAGGACGAATCCTTTTCAAGAGAGGGAGATGATGTGATCCTAGCAGCATGGATCGATTTCGTTTGTTTATGCTTATTTATTATTTATTTATTATTTGGGTTAGTTTATTTTATTTAATTATGGGTTCAAAATGGGCTAGAAATTAGGAATTATGGGCTTTTAGTTGATAATTGGTAGTTTAGGGTATATTAGTCTTTTTAGCTCTCTTAGGGTTTGAGTATGTTACTATTTAAACTCAAAAACACCTCTTAATGAAGAACCTATTATTTGTGCGTGAATAGTAACCTTTTCTTGAGATTGAGAAAATTTTATCATCGTTCAGTGATTGAACAAAGACTTATCAAAGGGTTGGCATCCTTTGTGGCGTCCTATTTGCTGGCAAAATTCATCTGAGGCTATCTCCAAGGGTTTTCAAGGACAGGTTCTTTGGGGGTCTACGGGATCTTGGATCGGATTTCGTCTGTTTCGTATCATGTTTCGTATCAATAACTTTTCTCATTGTCATACTGTAAAGGTCAAACCTTTAATAAACTCACAATACTTTCGCTGCGCAAACAATTAGCACATATCATGAACTAATTCATAATGAAAGCGTAATCAAGTTCAAAACTTGATGGTAGTAAGCTATGAACAATCTTAGATCTATGGTTCAATGGTGAACTTCCAGAATCGATATCAAATATCGCTTCCATTATAAGTTATATGATAATTTTTCTTCAGTAAGAAAACAACGGAACCATTAAGTATCAAATACTCGTGAATGATTCTGTTATCCTATTGGACTTGTACGGAAGATGTATAAGGGGTTTCATTTATTAATACGTAGTTCCATTTATAATTTATCATTCTCACATTTGACTTCAATAAGTCAAGTCTTTTCTACAATAGTTAACATCTGATGTTACACACCAAGTAATAAAATGATTTTATTACTTAGAATCGTAGGAAAAATATTCTATTAAATAGAATACAATATTCTATTAAACAGAATAAACGATAAACTTTTACTTATACCTCCGAGGTGTAAGTAATTTCCATTATATAACTATTATATAAAAGAAACATTCAAATCTTAAACTTTTCAAGATTCTGATTTCTACCCATACATATCATATATGTAACTGTAGAAATTAATGGAACATTAATTAAAGAGATGAATTAGTGTTACTGGAGCATACCCCAAGAGTATTGAAACTAATTCGGTAACATTCAATATCAAACGAATCAAATCAAATAAGATTCGATTGCTCCCACTACTCAATCCATCAGGATGGAATCGTGGAACAACAATATTGAATATGAATCATATTCACTAAATAACCTTAGAACTAATTGCCTTAAATTCATATGTTTGATCGTATCAAAGATCTTTGAACAGTTCAAAGACATGTAATGAATTTTAAGGATCAAGTTTTCAAAATACTTTAGATTGAATATATTTAAACAAGTCAAAAATGTTCAATATTCGTTTCATAAGAACAGATTGAAAGTTCTTGATACTTTCAATACTTTCAATATGTGTTCCTTCAGAAACATGTAACTAAGTGATGACAATTCATCAACTAAGTTACTAAATAAAGAAAACTACCTTAAGCAATTATTATTATAAAACTACATACATCCAATGTATCAGTTAAATAAATTTGGTGGTCCAATGACAATCATTGGTTAAGCGAGATCTTAATCACTTTCCTGAATACAATATTCATTAAATGGATAAGGATGTGTGGTGTGATCTAGTATCAAACCATCATTTACCATACGGATTGAGCATCCAATACTTAAATGATTAAATTCATAAAGCACCGTTCTAAATTATTTACTTTACCGAATAATTTTTCTTATGTGTTATCTTTACGTCAATGACACTACTAGTTATTATAAAATATGTAATAATTGTTTATAAAGAACAAGTGACTATCCAATAGTCGCAAGTTCCGATATCAAATATCAAAACAATCGTTAACCAATATTTCAAATAACTAGACGGGAGATCTGGTATCCAATACATATAGTTGTAGTATTGTGAAAATCGATATTTTCTATACAAAAAAATATGCATCTCCTTTATTTAGCTTTACTATTTGCATTCAACTATTCACAACAATTGTAAATAACTGATTAGCAAATTGTGTCAGACACATTACCTCTAAAGGTAATTAAAGCTTAGAAACGTCATTACTAGATAAACAAATACCTAATAGGGCTTTCTAAATGCCAGTCAAGAATATCGAGACATGAACTAATTCAAGTCAATTCTTACTGCATAAGAAACTATTATCTCTAAAGTATTATATCCTAAAGGGTTATCTATCTAGATTATCTATCATGACTTAGAAACTAAGTCACTAACCATCTTTATTTTTGAAGAAAATCGGAACAACAGTTCCCGATGGTCTAGACTAATCTAATAATATCCTTGTCTAATAGTATCTAGAACCTATTCTGGAATAACTGCAACCAAGAGTCTAGTCAGATAACATATCATAATATGTGTGCAGTAAATAAAAGTTTAATTCTATCTACTATAGAATAAGGAAACAAACAAGCGGTAATTTTCATAATAACATAACACTGCCTAAGTTATGGAATATTTTAAACTTAGCAGTGCCTCCCACTATTTTTACGTATGCCGTAATCCCCAACGGAAAGACGAGAATTCAATAATTAAATCGAATTCCATAATGGGAAGAGGACCCCATGAATATATTTCGACTCACAGCAGAGGCACGGTATCGCCTACGTATTTCACAGGTAGACAACTAATTGTCAATCACTCACTAGTGACTCCGAGGTTCCGGTCCTGGCCGTTTCTCGTTGTCGCTTGCGAAGGCAGGCCCACAGGAGACGTACCAATGTTAAATTTGTCAATGATAAACTCAAGTTACTTGCGTAACCCTGACAGCTAGGGCACGTTCAGGATTCCGGTTTCGCTTGAATTTATATAGTATCTAATATACATTCGGCATAAATAAATTTCTATCAGCTACACCCTCACAGCAGCAGGCACGGTCTCGGATGTAGTCAACGAAAAGATATTTATAAACCGTATTGACAAGACGGACCAAGAAACAAGTATTCCAAATACTAGTTACTTTAAAACCTTATTAGGCGGGATATTCCATTAAGTGTCATACACCCTAAATCTAATCAAATTAGATTATAACATGAATGTATAAAGTCAAGAAAACATGATTAAACATTGAATAAAACAAGCTAATCATTTATGGAGGCCTAGAATCAGACTCGCTCTGATACCATTTTGTAGGGGTTTTAGGGGCAGAATCCGGTAACGCAGCGGAAGCGGCGGAAGATCGTATTTTCCGATTTCAAAACTATTTCTCGGATTAATTAAATAAACATATTTATTTAATATTCCAATAATCAAATTATGAAAATAAATTCAATAAATCATATTTAAGTGAATTTACCGAATTGCCCTTACACTTGGTATTTTGTCCATTTTAGTCTGAAATTGATCTAATCAATTTTGAATGATTCTAAATCATTTCTAAGATGAACTTAGCATGTTCAAAACATCAAAACACCAAAAGCAACCAAATCCCCAAATTTCTTCATCAGCCGAATGCACCTCCAGGTGTGCCATTTGTGCACTTTGTCATTTCATGCTTCAAAACACATCAAGATGTAATCCAATCAACATGAAACTTTATATGCAATCATATACACATCCAAATACACAACATATATGAAAATCCCCAAAATTGGAATTGGTCATGAACCCTAATTTTTTCAATTTCATCAATCAAATTAGACCAAATTGGTTAAATCCAATACTTCAATCATCTTTCTTCCATCCAATCAAAGTCTCAACACAATGAAACAACTCAAGATCAAATCTAGGTCATCTAAGAGTGGGTCAACAACTCTAGATTAGCAACATGGTTTCCAAAACCTTAAAAGAACACTTATAACTACACTAGTCACAAGCTTTCTCCATTATACATGCTCTACACTTTCACCAAAACTTCCATCATCAAAAACACAAGGAATAAAGAATAGAAAAACTCAAGAACATCACAAGATGTTGCCCACAACAAGAGGAACAAATTACTCTCTAATGGAAGGTTGGAAATACTTACTATTTTCCAAGCTTTTCTTGATTTTTCTTTCTTTTCTTCTCTAGCTTCTTTGCTTCCATTAATGGAGTTTTTCTTAAAGTGTATTAGGTTATCAAATGAAAGTGAAATGAAAACAATTTATACTTAGGACAAAAAAATGCCCTTGGCCGAAATTGTGTATACATATATACCAAATTTCATTTCAATTTTTTTTAACTTTACATTTAGTCAACTTGCATAAATATCTTAATAACACTTTATTAGATATTTAATTAAGTCAAAAAATGCAACTAAGAATAATATAACTCTCATATTTAAGTATTATGGCCGAATTTAATAGAAAATAAAGGAAAAAGATATTTTATTTTTCAAACAATTTTGAACAAATATCTTAAGAAGTCAAAATCAATTTGACAACCTTTTCCTTTAATGTATAAGTCAACAATTGCAACTTATAATCATTTCCTAACTTTATCATTTGGTGATATATTTATATTTTAATTATATTAATCATTTAACATTAAATAATTAATAATTAATTAAATACAACTATATCAAATATATGTATTATATTTACTTTAAATATATCAAATACATATATTAATGATAAATGTCAAATACCTTTATTTGACTATTTATTAATGTGTATTTAATAATATCATATATTAAATACAAATACACATTAATTAGGAAATGACGGTTCGGCCCGTTCGCATGTATTTTTTTCGTTTAACGATTAAACGATTTATAAATAATCATCATTATTATGTGGCTCTAGTGCTCTACGAGTATGTTTCATTATTGAGACTCTCTAGATTCAGGTATATCCGTCACGAAATCCAATTTCATGTCCATAATCTATCCACCCGTAGATTATGACGATCACAGATAAACTAGCTGAATCATACAGGTCGAGGTCATTGCATACGTATAATCCCTCCGTCACATGTATCCGGATAATCCCAGAGATATAGATGTAAACGTTAAATCTCTATAGGTATTATCTCGTCGACGTATTCATTAGCAATCTCTAAATAACAATCGGAACTTACTTCCGAAGTATACTGTGGCCACAGATTTAACAGACTGCTAATTATATATGGACTACATATGCTCTGTACACAGAACTGACGGATCATATCTTGACACACACAGGATATCCTGAGGATCGGTCCACATCCAACGAACAGGCGGAGGTCTGATCTAAATAGATCGGTGACGTGACTGCCATCTAAGTGTGGATGATGTCTCATACATCCACAATGGTATCTCAAGTCGAAGGACCACTATGCTACTCAACCCGAAAAGATTCTTATTGACGTTGGTGTACCATCCATTAAGAATCTTCAGTGAGCCGTTCAGTGTTTATCCACTATAAACACCTACACGTCTATACGAGTCTCCCTAGACTCATGGTTCATTGGGATAAACCATCGGACCAAGTCTCGATATACGACATGTACTGGTCTCAACGGATTTGACTAACCGACCCGTGTTAGCAAATCTTGACCAGGAACTATGTTTGATAATATTCATATAGCAGTGACACTTCCCAATGTCAATTACAAACTAACTTTGTAACTGTGTACTGCATTATATATTATCGGGCCTTTGTAATATATACATATCACTAAACCACATTTAGTTTCAATCTAATCGTAATCAGATCGAATACGTATATAAGAACAAGAGGTGCAACCATAAATAAGTAATATTATAGAATAAAGGGATGTTTGTATCATGAATCAGGACATAAATACGGTCCGGATTGCGCGCTCAGAGCACCAACCCCACAGCAATGATGTTGTGTCATGAAGAATGTATTTGGTGTTTTGGTCATGAGTCTTTTGATTGCATCAATTAGAAGGCGGATTCTGGTCCCAGAACAGCAGCATTACTGATGTTCTGAATTGCTGCTGTTCTGGTCCCACAACAGCAGTAAGTGCTGCACTTCTGGGCCAGAACAACAGCAATAATGTTGTTCTGGGTGTGGGTTGTCGCTGTTTCTGCCATCGATATTGTTTCCGAAAACTCGACTTATAAATTTTGCAAATGAATAGCATATGAAGTATACACAATTGATCTCAAATCACTAGGGCAACCTGTGCACATTTACTTTATAAATTTTGCATGTAATAAATATGATTAATCCTATTGATACCTATCTATTCATGTAAAAACTCAATCACATTAGCATCATTATGATTAATTTTTTTGTCATTGATAGTGTTGTCTTGATAGAGATTGTTATTTTATAGGTGGCACCGGGCAATCACAGATGAGCTAATGCGACTCCATCTACATCTGCAATGACAGATGCCCCTGCTGGAGTCTCTGCTAGCACATGTGACTCGAGTACAGCGAATGGTCGAGGACGCACCTGTGGGCTAGGGTTGGTTAAGCACGTTAAGGCTCACTGCCGTATCCGGATTGAGATATCAGATGATGTACAAAGACAAATCAGACAACATAATTCAACGTTTACTACAGCCATAGGTGCTGCAGCTCGGTTTGAAGTTCCCCAGAACTACGTTTCTTGGAGAAAGATATCGTGAGAGACGAAAATCAACCAGTTCATCCCTTCGTGTAGACAACAGAAACTGGACGACGCATGCTGTCCCGGGCTCGTGGCCCGGTTGAGAAAATATGAAATAACATGGAGTCGCCACCGGTGTGAACCGGGACAAAGATTTAAGGCCACACATCAGCCATCACTCTCGGGAACCCCTCACCAAAATAACAAATAAATAAAGCCACTCCCTCACCGACACACTGAAACAAACAAAAGCCAGCCCACCGAACAAACTAGAGCGCCGAAACAGAGCAATACACTAGCCAACGAAAACACCCACTGACCACGACAGCAAACTGAAATCAGCCAGAGCGTGTAAGCCTGGACGTGGGCAGACCTGAACGTGAGAAAGAGAGGTAGTGTGAACGTGAAAATAGTAGCCAAAACCGAGAACAAACTGACTGAAAACAGTCCACCAAAACCGTCCTCGAACAGCGGAGAAAATAGAGAAAACCGCGAGTGAAAATAAAAGAAACAGTGAAACAGAGAAAACCGCGAGTAAAAATGGACAAAACAGTAGAAACGCGGAAACAGTGATGAAACCGGAGAAAACAGCAAACCCATGAAGACAGCGGAAACATCGAACCAGTGAAAACAGCAAAACAAAACGATATCCCTTCCGGCACCGTGGAACGCACTCCCGGAAAGCGACTAAAAAGGTAAGACCTGAGGGCACCCTTTTATCTTATTTCCGTTATTTATTTTCTAAGCATGATGTAGTCGTTAAGTTTATTATTGTATTTGAGCATGATTAGGATGTTTAATATGTTATAGTTTTATGCATGACTAGTTGGTTGTGCTTGAACATGATTTAATTGTTTAGTATGATATTTATTTTCCTATGCATGATTAGGTTGCTAAGTATGATGTTTAATGCATGATTAGTTGATTGTTTCTAAGCATGATGTAGTCGTTTAAAACTACATTTTATTTTTTATGCATGATTAGGATGTTTAATATGTTATAGTTTTATGCATGACTAGTGGTTGTGCTTGAGCATGATTTAGTCGTTTAGTATGATATTTATTCTTATGCATGATTAGGTTGTTTAGCATGATGATGTTTTATGCATGGTTAATAGGTTTTCTTAAGCATGTTGTGTAGACTTGGTTAATATTGCACAAATCCATTCATTACAAACGACATAAGTAAGGGACCATTCCGAACCCAACGGTTTGAGGTCTTCCCTGCGAGGGTGTGAGTGCGGCCTTAAATCTTTGTCCCGGTTCACACCGGGTGGCGACTCCATGTTATTTCATATTTCTCAACGGGCCACGAGCCCGGGACAGCATGCGTCGTCCAGTTTCTGTTGTCTACAGTCTGGCGACTCCACTGGGGATTGAGAATCGGCCTCGAAACATGTCTTGTAATGGTTGGATTTGTGTTTTAATTAACCATGTTTACTGTAAGTTTAAGGAATTTAATCAAAGACATTGTTAGGGCTAGGTGATGTTTGGTGTCTTCCTTCACTCACTACATTTTTACAAGGAAAAGCTGGAAGGCACCTAGATAATCATTTTCCTAGGGGATGGTTGATGTCTTCCTTCACTCACTACCTCTTTACAAGGAAAAGCTGGAAGGCATCTAGATAATCATCTCATGTGATAGACTAATTTGGAGGACTCGTTGTTTATTCCTTGTCACCAAGCGATAAGAGCCTAAGGGGCTTGGGTATCCATGCGAGCCTTGCTCCGCCCTCCCTCTGGGGAATCTACAACGGGAAGTCCATTTGACAGTTAGTCACATACCTTAACTTGTTGACATATAAGGTGCATTCGCTTGGTCGTTTGAACCCTTGAGTGGGGAGTCCTAGTTGTGGGTAATCCTTGTCAATAAGGGCATTGTTTACATTCCTAGGACTTACACATGAACCTTAGTTTTGTGACCAGTAAAAATTACTTATTTATGCTTGTGTTTTTGACCATTATCATTTGGATTCAGTTGGACTTTTTGTCAATAAATGTGAACTTGTTGGGCCATTTAAACAGGGACAAGTTCATGTCCTTTGACAATTAGGCCAAAAGCTTCTAAAATGCTAATGGGCTATTTTGTGTTTAGGCCTCTTATTATTTGAAGTTATTTAGTTATATTATCGCAAAGTGTAAACATGTTGGGCCTTTTCAACTGGGACAAGTTTGCACTACGCAATAGTGTGATTGAATGCTTTAAAATGATGACGGGCCGATTATTGTAAATTCTTTTACGAGCTTATTTATTTCGTGCCTTGATACTCATCTCACGCACATCATGCATACATGCATCATGTTAACCCTTTTTGTGTCTAAAAAGCCATCATAGATTCCCGTTGGGTTAGGGAAGAAGGAAGACTTGTCAAGAGGACAATAACAAATATGAGTGGATCAGAAAATGAGATATCCCGCGTGGATCAGCTGGAAAATAATTTCGCCAAGATTACCGAACAGTTGCAAGCTCTGACTGCTGCTGTGTCTAATATAGTTGTAC
>SKCR01043443.1:0-48212 GCA_019454045.1 Zanthoxylum bungeanum | reverse complement strand
ACACGTTTTAATCCTTCTGAAGAGACCGTCCCATGCCCAATAACCCAACCTGAAAACAAAGAAATACAATGATTAGAGCCCTCCAATTCAACCAAATTCATTTAAATAAATAAGTATTATTGTAAAAAGAAATGTTTATCCACCAAAATCATACATGAACCAAAAAGAATCTTGTTAGAGAACTTTCGTTCAAAATAGCAGGGTTTCTAATTACATGAAAGCTAAAATTTAAGTATTACAGCCATGAGGGACGAGGCAAAATCCCATTTTCACAAATACTAAAAATTCTCATTCTTGCTTACATACTTCAGCCACGTAGCCAATTTTCATCATTTGCCAGATGCTTGCATGATCCTATATTATTGGCATTTGATAAAAACCATCTCAAGGTATCACACCTTGTTGACGGTGGATTTTGGTCTCAGGGTAATATAGGAATATCACCTCCGAGGGAATCCTCCTTCAACTGTGAATTTGTTTGGTTATAGGGAACCAAAAGCAAACTTAGCGGAAAACAAGAAAATACGCCAATCAGACAAGGTGATTTAACGTGGTTCGGTGGATTTTGGATCCGACCTACGTCCACGGACAAGAACAGGGTGGTACTTTTTTATTACTCAAATACACCTCTCAGACCTCTCCTTTGCTCTTACAAATTGGAACTTTAATCCCTCACTCTTGTGATGATTTTCCGATGTCTTCCACTTTTTTTTTCTACACTCACCCTACCCTCCTATTTATAATGGTGAAGGAATCAGATTCCTATTTGTACAAGAATTTCCTAGTTGAAACAATTTCCATTTCCCATAAGGATTCCTAGTCAAAACTGTTCCCTTTTCCCATAAGGATTCCTAATCAAAACTACCTTTACTCCATTTATCCTACTAGGACACTGACTTATCAGTTTACCCCATGAAGGTAGGATAACTTGTCATCTTATCCGTAAAAACGTGATGCCTTATCTTCCTGAGCACGCCTCGTCATGTGCTCAGTCTTCATGAGGTCGACCATAATAGTCCTTTGAAACGAGAATGTTGTTGTCGATCTTATAATGCTCGGTCATCTGATCTCAAGTGCTCGGCCATTTAGTATAAAGTGCTCGGCCTCTTACCGTCAAGTTGTCGGGTCGGCTTTAACGGTCTCGATCAATGGAGTTACCCTTTTTACCCCTGTCGTGTTGTTTAAATAACATAGTGCCCGAAAAACACCATCAACATCTGTCCCCTAGTTCTCGGTAACAACGAGTTTGTGAGTTGATGCCGGGAACTATAAAAAAGATGGTGTGTTGATCGCCTTGCTGGTGGTCACTCCAGAAATCACCGAGAAATTGTCTTTGCCATCAACTAAGTCTTCTGTTTCTATCTTCATATCCTCGGTTATTGGAGATGCTGACTCTATTCAGAATGATTCTCCACCTCAAAGCAAATTGCTTACTTGGGTCGTTCCATCAGGAGATGAAGTTCCTCTTGTTGTCCAAACTAAAAATGACTCCTCCTCTGTAATATCTGTACCATAGATTTGGGGGTCCTGACCCCTGACTGATCCAATCTCGATTTGTGAGGAGAAAATTTTGCCTCTGAGCTAACGATGATGTGCTCGGTGGCATGTGATCCTGTCTCGAGCTGTGAGAGATGCTTGGGCCTGGGGGAACGTTACGTCCCCAGTCCGAAGGACTGACTCGGTGGGACGTACCCCGACCCCGAGCTGAGAACGACACTTGGACCTGAGGGAATGTTACGTCCCCAGTCCGAAGGGCTGACTCGGTGGGACGTACCCCGACCCCGAGCTGAGAACGACACTTGGACCTGAGGGAATGTTACGTCCCCAGTCCGAAGGGCTGACTCGGTGGGACGTACCCCGACCCCGAGCTGAGAACGACACTTGGACCTGAGGGGCTGACTCGGTGGACGTACCCCGGCCCCGAGCTGTGAAAGGCACTTGGACCTGAGGGAATGTTACGTCCCCAGTCCGAAGGGCTGACTCGGTGGGACGTACCCCGACCCCGAGCTGAGAACGACACTTGGACCTGAGGGAATGTTACGTCCCCAGTCCGAAGGGCTGACTCGGTAGGACGTACCCCGGCCCCGAGCTGTGAAAGGCACTTGGACCTGAGGGAATGTTACGTCCCCAGTCCGAAGGGCTGACTCGGTGGGACGTACCCCGACCCCGAGCTGAGAAAGGCACTTGGACCTGGGGGAATGTTACGTCCCCAGTCCGAAGGGCTGACTCGGTGGGACGTACCCCGACCCCGAGCTGAAATAGGTACTTGGCTCTGGGGGAATGTCACGTCCCCAGTCCAAAGGCAGACTCGGTGGGACATCGCCTGACCCCGAGCTGTAAAAATCACTTGGTCCTGGGGGAATGTTACGTCCCCAGTCCAAAGGGCGGACTCAGTGGGACATCGCCCGACCCCGAGCTGTAGGAATCACTTGGTCCTGGGGGAATGTTACGTCCCCAGTCCGAAGACAGACTCGGTGGGACATCGCCCGACCCCGAGCTGTAGGAATCACTTGGTCCTGGGGGAATGTTACGTCCCCAGTCCGAAGACAGACTCGGTGGGACATCGCCCGACCCCGAGCTGTAGGAATCACTTGGTCCTGGGGTAATGTTACGTCCCCAGTTCGAAGACAGACTCGGTGGGACATCGCCCGACCCCGAGCTGTAGGAATCACTTGGTCCTGGGGTAGGTCCTGGGGGAATGTTACGTCCCCAGTCCAAAGGGCAGACTCGGTGGGACATCGCCCGACCCCGAGCTGTAAGAATCACTTGGTCCTGGGGGAATGTTACGTCCCCAGTTCAAAGACAGACTCGGTAGGACATTGCCCGACCCCGAGCTGTTTAAATCACTTGGCCCTGGGGGAATGTTACGTCCCCAGTCCAAAGACAGACTCGGTGGGACGTTGCCCGACCCCGAGCTGTTTGAATCACTTGGCCCTGGGGGAATGTTACGTCCCCAGTCCAAAGACAGACTCGGTGGGACGTTGCCCGACCCCGAGCTGTTTAAATCACTTGGCCCTGGGGGAATGTTACGTCCCCAGTCCAAAGACAGACTCGGTGGGACGTTGCCCGACCCCGAGCTGTTTGAATCACTTGGCCCTGGGGGAATGTTACGTCCCCAGTCCAAAGACAGACTCGGTGGGACATCGCCCGACCCCGAGCTGTAAAAATCACTTGGTCCTGGGGGAATGTTACGTCCCCAGTCCAAAGGGCAGACTCGGTGGGACATCGCCCGACCCCGAGCTGTAAGAATCACTTGGTCCTGGGGGAATGTTACGTCCCCAGTCCAAAGGCAGACTCGGTGGGACATCGCCCGACCCCGAGCTGTAAGAATCACTTGGTCCTGGGGGAATGTTACGTCCCCAGACCAATGAGCATGACTCGGTGGGACGTAATCCGACCCCGAGCTGTAACAAACATCGATCTCGACGGTACAAGAGCAGACCCGAGCCGGACAGAGACATCGGTCTCGGCGGTAGAAGAGCAGAGCCGAGCCGGAAAGAGACATCGGTCTCGGCGGTACAAGAGCAGACCCGAGCCGGAAAGAGACATCGGTCTCGGCGGTACAAGAGCAGACCCGAGCCGGAAAACAAATATCAAAATCATTGTGTGAGCCATAACAAACAAGCATAATCAAATGTCAACCTAATTCAGAAGAGGTTTACTCACCTTTTTGGGATCTGTTGTCTTTCTTGCAACTCTACACTGGTCCCTACAAGCAAGGCTCTTCTTAATATATCATCTCTGCATCTCAGCATTCCACGCATCCGACCGGATGACTTCCGCTATCAACTTGGTCGACCTAAAAAACCGAATGGTTTATGTTCACACCGAGATAGCCTTCTTTTACCAAGTCTTCCACCTGCTCCCGCAGGTCTCTGCGCCCGTCCGTTGCATGTCCTCTGGAGTTGTGGTGTATGCAATAAGCCTTTTGGTTCCTCTTGTCCGGGGAAAATCTTCTTTGGTCGGGTTTTACTAAGAGGCATTTCCCTTGGATCTACACGACAATTTATCCCAGTGGTTTATTTAGAGGAATGTATGCATTTTCCCCGACCACATGGTTTACTTGGGTCGGCGCCCTTCTCTATTGGTTGTCACGGTGCAGTGGTTTGAACTCCTTGTGCTTCGGGGGTAGTTTTCTGGGTTTTCTTTCTATACGGCGGGGGGCGCCCTCCCTTGTGGTTCTTTCTCTGATGGTGTTCCCTTATCGGGATATTTTTTCTTCGCTTTCTAGTAGGACGTACTTCCTGGCTATCTCCAGTGCGGCAGCGTAGTCTGGTGTCTCATGGATTCTCAGGTGGGTCCAGAGTTTCCCGACCCTTAGGGCCCCTTTCAGACTTTCCAGGGCCTCTTGGGATTCGTATCCTCCGACCTCGAGCACGGTGTTGTGGTACCTTTCAATGAAGCTTTTTAGTGTTTCGTCATCTCCCTGTTTTATGAGCCTTAGTTCTCCTATTGTTTTTTTAGGGGTGCAGGCTCCTTTGAAGTGTCGGATGAATGATTTCCTGAGTTGTGTGAAGCTGCTGATGCTTCTTGGGGCTAGGCTTCTATACCATAGGATGGCTGGTCCGGCTAGAGTTAAGGGGAACACTTTGCAAATGGCGTCCCCTGTTACTCCTGTACTTCCATCAGGAGGACAAAGTTTTCGATGTGGGATTTTGGGTCGGAGTGGCCTTTGTATGGCGCTATGGTCGGCATGTTAAACCGCTTTGGGAACTGTGCTGTTTTTATCTCTTCTGCAAGGGGAGACCTCTCTTCCTCGCCTCCGGTGTTTCCCGCGCCGACCTTGAGGCCTTCTCCCCATCTGGTCATCTCTTTTCTTAACCAAGATTTTATTCCATGGGCTGTCCCCCCGTGTCGCCTTCGGTGTCCTTCTGTTCGTCTGTTGTTCCGGGTGTGGCATTCCATGAGCTCGGAGGTCTCCTGCATGTCTTCGTCGTACTTTCTATCTTCCCTTTTGGAGTTGTAAAAACTGTCGGAGGAGGGATCGGGTGTTTGTTCCTCCTCTTCTTCCCATGTGTCTTCTAATCGCGGTTCTCTTCCTACTACTTCAGATCTTACCCCATAAGGGCCTCTTTTTCTAGGTTCCTCGTCCTCGCTTACATCCGCTATTCTTTTCCCTTTTTCCCTTTCTTTTCTCTTCTGGCCGGCCCCGGTTTCTGGTTTCTCGTTGTCCGCTCCTCCCATTCTTTCTAGTTGTTCCATCACAGTTCTCATGTTATCTTCCATTCTTCTCATCCAGTCTATTGCCGGACCTCCTGGTTGGTGATCTCCGTCTTCCGCCATTCGTCTTATCACGTGAACTGCTTTTTGTTGAAGTTCCCCACAGACGGCGCCAACTGTTGACGGTGGATTTTGGTCTCAGGGTAATATAGGAATATCACCTTCGAGGGAATCCTCCTTCAACTGTGAATTTGTTTGGTTATAGGGAACCAAAAGCAAACTTAGCGGAAAACAAGAAAATACGCCAATCAGACAAGGTGATTTAACGTGGTTCGGTGGATTTTGGATCCGACCTACGTCCACGGACAAGAACAGGGTGGTACTTTTTTATTACTCAAATACACCTCTCAGACCTCTCCTTTGCTCTTACAAATTGGAACTTTAATCCCTCACTCTTGTGATGATTTTCCGATGTCTTCAACTTCTTTTTTCTACACTCACCCTACCCTCCTATTTATAATGGTGAAGGAATCAGATTCCTATTTGTACAAGAATTTCCTAGTTGAAACAATTTCCATTTCCCATAAGGATTCCTAGTCAAAACTGTTCCCTTTTTCCCATAAGGATTCCTAATCAAAACTACCTTTACTCCATTTATCCTACTAGGACACTGACTTATCAGTTTACCCCATGAAGGTAGGATAACTTGTCATCTTATCCGTAAAAACGTGATGCCTTATCTTCCTGAGCACGCCTCGTCATGTGCTCAGTCTTCATGAGGTCGACCATAATAGTCCTTTGAAACGAGAATGTTGTTGTCGATCTTATAATGCTCGGTCATCTGATCTCAAGTGCTCGGCCATTTAGTATAAAGTGCTCGGCCTCTTACCGTCAAGTTGTCGGGTCGGCTTTAACGGTCTCGATCAATGGAGTTACCCTTTTTACCCCTGTCGTGTTGTTTAAATAACATAGTGCCCGAAAAACACCATCAACACACCTAATTTTATCTACCAGAGCCTCAAAAACACAATACCACGAATTTCACAGGACGTGCTAATTTGAAATCGGAAATCATGCAAGGCACAACAATCAATTACTAAAGTAAACCACCAAGATAACCTATCATATCATTGATCCATAAACATAAAACCTCATATTTGACCATCATTTCAATTGTAATAAACAATCACAATGCATATCGTCAAATTTCTTACATCTCATCGGCTAACAAAAACGAATTTTAACTTTCTTCAAAACCAAACAACATAATAAAAAACACCGAGAATCCAATTCCAATGAATACTGTTGATGGTATTTTCAGATCCAATGTTAGTTTAGGAATACGCCAGAGGTATGAGGGTAAATTCCCTTCTTGGTCAAAATCATTAAAAAACCGACCCGACCACATGAGTGAGGGGCCGAACACTTGATGATAGGTGACCGACCACTTCGGTTCGGATTACCAGTATTATCAGAATGGTGGCAGCATTCTCAGTTCAAAAGACTATCATGACCGACCTCATGAGGACCGACCAGATAGCGAGGCGTATTCAGGAAGATAGAGCATCCTATTTTCTCGGCTGAGGTGACAAGTTATCCTACTTTCACGGGGAGAACTGGTGAAATCAGTATCTTAAAAGGACAAATGGAGTAAAGATAGTTTGAAGTTAGGAAACCTTGTGGAAGAGGGAGATTGACTCAACTGGGAACCCTTTATAAAAGAAGGAATCTGATTTCTGTATTATTATAAATAGAAGGGTAGAGTATGTGTAATGGGCATCAGAATCATTATTATCAGACCTGTAAACATAAAAGAGAGCAGAGAAGCATATCTCAGTAATAAAACATCGTCCGTTCTGTGCTCGTGGATGTAGGTTGGATCCGATCCGCCGAACCACGTTAAATCTCTTTGTCGATTGGTGTATTTATCTGTCTTTTGCTAAATTTGCTTTTGGTTTCCCCTTAACCAAACAAATTCACTATTGATGGAGGATTGTCTCGGGAGTAATATTCCCATATTGCCCTGAGACCAAAATCAGCCATCAATAGTTGGCGCCGTCTGTTGGGAATTTCGCAACAAAAAGCAGTTCACGAAAAAGACAATGTTAGAAGACGAAAATCATCAGTCATCAGGGAGTCCAACTACGGACTGGATGAAAAAGATGGAAGAAAGCATGAAATCCATGATAGATCGACTGTAGAGAATGGAAGAATGAACAACGAGAGACCGGAAGCCGGGACCAGCCGAAGAAAAGGTGAAAAAGTAGAAGGTAAAAGAATTACGGATATGAGTGAAGACGATGAACCCAGGAGGAAGGGTCCCTACGGGATAAAATCTATAGTCGTAGAGAAAGATTCACAAACAGAGAACACATGGGAAGAAGAAGAAATGAGACAATCACCAGATTCCTCATATGATAGTCTCCGCGACTCCAGAGGAAAAAACAGGGAGTATGGCGAGAATGTGCGGGAAACTTCAAGGCATGAAGAGTACCGCACCAGGGGCAATAGACGCGAAGAGGGACACAGAAAGCGACATGGCAGCACAAGTAGTGAGATGAAGTCTTGGCTAAAAAAGAGATGGCCAAATGGGGGTAAACCTCAAAACTAATGCAGGAGATACCCGGGACAGTGAGGAGGAATCTCCACTTACAGAAGAGATAAGGTCGGCAAAGTTCCCAAGGCGATTCAACATGCCAACCATGATGCCCTACAAGGGTCATACCGACCCGAAATCCCACATCGAGATCTTTGTCCTATTCATGGAAGTCCAAGGAGTAGTAGGAGATGCCATCTGCAAAGTATTCCCCCTGACCTTGGGCGGATCCGCCATCCTATAGTATAGAAGTCTGGCCCCGGGGAGCATCGGAAGCTTCACACAACTTAAAAATTCGTTCATTCGGCACTTCAAGGGGGCCTGCGTCCCTAAAAAACGATTGGAGAGTTAAGACTCATGAAGCAAGGAGAGGACGAGCCCCTAAAAACTTTCATTGAGAGGTACCACAATATGGTACTCGAAGTCGGAGGATATGAATCCCTTGAGGCCTTGGAAAGTTTAAAATGAGCCTTAAGGGTCGGAAAACTGTGGACTCACTTAAGGATCCATGACACACCAGATTATGCTACCGCTCTGGAAGTAGCCCGAAAGTTCGTCTCATTAGAAAATGAAGAAAAGATCTCCCGGAGGGGGACAACCGTCAAAGAAAGGACGACAAGGGCAGAGGCCCCCCACCAACCAGATAGGAAGTTCAGAAAACTCCTCATGAGACGCAAGGAATTCAAACCAATGCCTCGGAATGACCAGGAAAGAGGAGTCCCGACCCAAGTAAACCACGTAGTCCGGGAAAAGAGTGTAGGAGAACTCGAGGTAAAATTATTGGATAAGGAAGACAAAACCTCGTGGATACAGCCAATTAAGAAATATTTGGAGACAGGGGAGACACCCGAGGACAAGAAGAAAGCCAGAAAGCTAAAATTCAAAAGCACCAAGTTTTCCATGATCGAATGGGTTCTTTACCCAAGAGGCTACACAGTACCCCTCCTAAGATGTTTAACGGAAGAAGAGGCCGATTATGTACTCAGGGAAATTCACGCGGGTATCTGTGGGAGCCATGCCGGAGGACAATCGATGGCCTTTAAAGCTTTAAGGCAATGGTTCTATTGGCCAACTATGCACCAAGACGGCATGAGGGTAGCCCGGAAATGCGAAGGATACTAGAAGAATGCCAATATTCACCACCAACCAACAGAGCAGTTAACCACCCTATCCAGTCCCTGGCCATTCGCTCAGTGGGGCTAGATATCATCGGACCAATGCCAAAGGGACGGGGACAAGCGAAGTACGCCATTATGGCCATAGATTATTTCACCAATGGGTGGAGGCCGAACCCCTATCCACTATCACAGAAAAGAAGGCCACAGAATTTTTAAAGAAGAACATTATCTGCAGGTTCGAAATCCCACAGGCCGTCGTCACCGACAACGGAAAACAGTTCGATAGCAGGGGATTCAGGAAACTCTGCGAAGACCTCCAGATCGCCTTAAAACTCGCCTGACCAGCCCACCCCAAGTCAAACGGATAGGTTGAGGAGGCGAACAAAACGATCAAGGTAAATCTTAAAGCTCGACTGGGATCCTGCAAGAGCTTATGGGTCGAGGAATTGCCGGAAGTACTTTGGGCACACCGGACGACCTATAAAGATTCTACAGGGGAGACCCCATTTTCCTTATCATACGGGTGTGAAGCAGTTATTCCAGTAGAGATCGGGATAACTTCCCACAGGGTCCGTCATTTTGAGGGCGAAAAAAATAAAGAGCTTATCAGAAGCCACCTCGACCTGATCGAGGAAAAAAGAGAGAAGTCAGCCATGAGGACAGCGGTTTATCAACAACGAATGGCCCGCTTCTACAACAAAAAAGTTCGAACTCGTGTCTTTTTCCCGGGTGACCTAGTATTAAGAATGTCCTGACCGAGGTCGTCTACGCCAAGAATCACGGCGCCTTTCTATTTTTAGAGGAACCCTTCGGCACCTTTTTCTCTTTCTGGATGGGCTGCTTCTTGCTCAGGACTCGTTCCTCCTCCGCCTCCCGGACCAGCTCGGATTCCTCCGCCCCGAATTGACGCTTCCTTTTTCTAGTAGGTTTTGACGGGCTGGAAGTTCTGGCGGAAACTATTGCCGATACCCTGGAAGGTGAAGATAAACTTTGGATAGCCAACGAGGCCACTTCTTCAGTCACTCATCTGGCCTCAACAGTCGATGGCCGTCTCCGAGAGGATCCGGTCCCAATATGGCTGGTTTTCTTTGTCGCACCAGCCAGTTGATCAAGGTATTTTGGCCTTCTTGACAGGCCTACAACAAAAAAAAAGGGGAGAAGAGAAGAGAAAGAAGGAAGAAAGTGAAAACAAGAAGAATGGTCAGTCCATCGGAGGGGCAGTGCAAATCAGGCCCGACTCAATAAAGGCCTCATCGTTGACCAATTGCTTCCAATTAGTGGCATATAGCCGAGCCCAGCGCACCCGCGCCCGGACCTGGTGGGAAACCTTAGGAGCATCCCTCCAACAAGCTGGGAAGAGTCAAAGCAATTAGAAATCTATCGTAAAGTCAAAAATAGGAATACTAAGGGTTAGATTCCTAACCTCCCGCTCTAAAGATATCCGGGACAGAAACCTCTTCTTCATGAGATCTCAGAACCCGCCCCCAATCTCTGGTGGCCCAGAACCATAAATCCTTAAAGTTTTTATTAGACTCTGGGAGTTTGTCAACAATATTTGAGGAGTCGACATAAGCAGAGAGGTAATACCAACCATGGTGTGATCTCGGTTAGCCTTCAGTCTATACAACCTTTTCACTTCTTCTAGACAAGGTTCGCCGAGCCCCGCCCGACTCCAAATCACATATAGCCCGGCCAGAATCCTCCAACTATTCAGGCTCAATTGGCAAGGGGCGATCTCCATCTCGGCCAGCATCCAGGCAAAGTAACGTTGAAGTGGTAGCCGAAGACCACACTCAAAGAAAGCCGAAGAAGGGCCACTGAACCCTCGTCAGGTTGGCTAGCACGATCCATTGGCCCGAGGACTTCAAGGACGATATCTATCAGGATGCTATATCGTTGCCGGAGCAGTGTGAGGTCGTCTTTAGTTATTTTGGAAGGACGGTCCATGTCCAGACCCGAGGAGTTAAAATCACCGGGCTCTGGGTCCTTCCGAGGGATCCTCTGATGATAAGTATCTTGTTCAATTTCAGAGGGGGTAGGGGTAGTGTCGAGGTCCTCTATGCTTGGTGCCCCCGAGCTCGAAGAAAGCTCTTCAACAGGAGGGGTCGGAACCCCAACAGGGTTTGCAGAGGAAGACCCGGTGTCAGACTTCCCTGACATCCGAGAAATAAGAGAAAAATGGGGAAGGTCAGTCTACAGATAATTTCTAAAGCTAGAGCCTGTGGGTTCTAAGCGCCCTAATAATCCGTCAAATTATAAATCTCTCCCTAGCAACATCAAGGATTTACAACTTGTGAAAAAGCAAAACAATGAGGACGGTCAGAAAACTTACTTGTTTCTTTCGGAAAAACGAAAGTTTGCTCGGTGTAATCTGGTTACCCTTCGAGTTCACTGGTCACAAGTTGAGAAGAAGGAGTTCTCACAGTTAAGGAAGTCGAAGTATTCGTAAAAGAAAGCAACAGTGTTCTCTTCGTTTTTATATAATTTGATCAGGGCATTTCTGGCCGTTGGATCAAACGAGGGAGTCAGATGTACGCCGCGTGTCATCATTAAAATGATTTTTCAGAATTAGATAGACGTCTGAGATTGGACGCCTTTTTTAACTGACCATAAACGGTCGGGTTGTTTTTCTTTTGGCGGGAGATCGACAGATGGTTGACAAGTGGCAAGCTCCCGTTGAACCCTAGAAGTGATCGGATGGGCATTTAAAAGGATGTGACGGTTGCGCGTCTCGAGAGGCAAAGTTACAGAAGGGCAATAAGGAAATTTCACCTCGGAAGGAAGAAAGTCAGGCCGAGCACCTGAAGTCAGACCGATCAAAATAGAAATTATGAGCCGAAAAATTCTCCCTCAGAAGACCGACTATAAGTTCGTCCGCCACACCACTCTTGTGTAGTTCCCGACACCAACTCGTATAACTCGTTGAAACCGAGAACTAGGGGACATATATTGATGGTATTTTCAGATCCCATGTTAGTTTAGGAATACGCCAGGGGTAGGAGGGTAAATTCCCTTCTTGGACAAAAACATTAAAACCGACCGACCACACATGAGTGAAGGGCCGAACACTTGATGATAGGTGACCGACCACTTCGGTTCGAATTACCAAGCATTATCATAACGGTGGCAGCATTCTCAGTTCAAAAGATTATCATGACCGACCTCATGAGGACCGACCAGATAGCGAGGCGTATTCAGGAAGATAGAGCATCCTATTTTCTCGGATGAGGTGACAAGTTATCCTACTTTCACGGGGAGAACTGGTGAAATCAGTATCTTAATAGGACAAAATGAGTAAAGATAGTTTGAAGTTAGGAAACCTTGTGGAAGAGAGAGATTGACTCAACTGGGAACCCTTATAAAAGAAGGAATCTGATTTCTGTATTATTATAAATAGAAGGGTAGAGTATGTGTAATGGGCATCAGAATCATTATTATCAGACCTGTAAACACAAAAGAGAGCATAGAAGCATAACTCAGTAATAAAACATCGTCCGTTCTGTGCCCGTGGATGTAGGTTGGATCCGATCCGCCGAACCACGTTAAATCTCTTTGTCGATTGGTGTATTTATCTGTCTTTTGCTAAATTTGCTTTTGGTTTCCCCTTAACCGAACAAATTCACTATTGAGGGAGGATTGTCTCGGGAGTAATATTCTCATATTGCCCTAAGACCAAAATCAGCCGTCAACAAATACTAAATCCTTCGTTTTGATGAAGTAAAAAATGGAGGAAGAGGCCTGAATACCCAGTTGCAAATCTCTCACCAAAATCAAAAACTCAAATTCCCACATCAAAAAATCTAATCTTGCAATGGCTAAAATTAATACATACCTCGAAGAGTACCAAAATCAATTGAACTCGCCATTTTCAACACCCAAATATGTTTCCTCAAGCAATGTTTCATGAACCGGCTTCCTGCACAACGAGCCCATCACCGCCGGGACAGCCACAAGAGAAGAGAAGCAGAGGCTTTAAGCTTCCAAGAAGGGCAGGAACCATCGATTTAGGAAAGGAATGGGCTGGAATCGTCGAATTTAGGAAAGGAACAGGCTAGACAGCCACAAGAGAAGAGAATCAGATACTTTAAGCTTGCAAGAAGGGTTGAAGTTTGGATGAAGAAAGGGAGATAGGAAATGTCGATTTAGGAAAGGAAAAGGCTGGAACCGTCGAATTTACACGGAGGATTTTTGATGAAGAAGAAGTGGTGAGGGAAGAGTTGAAAGGGTTAGAGTTTTGTTTTGATGAAGAAAAAAATTGGAGGATTAGGGTTTCGTGGTAGTGGAAGAGGTGAGAATATTTTGGGTCTGTAAACAAAAAATAAAAATTTATTTTGATAGAAGAGTATAGGAGCCTAATTTTTATCAATTAGAGGGGGAAAATTCCTCACTAAAAATATTTATTTCGCCACTAAAAGTTAATTTTAGTGGCGAAATTAATTTTCGCCAGTAAATGTAAATTTTTAATAGCGAAATAGAATTTCGCCATTAAACTAATTTTTAGTAGCGAAAATTAATTTCGCCACTAAAAGCTTATTTTTAGTGGCGAAATTTATTTCCCCACTAAATTTTCGCCATAAAAAATAAAATTTCTAACGTGGAATGTGTTTTTCCTCTCATACTAAATAATTTAGGGTTACGTAGATTTTATGTTGCATATATATTAAGTCGCTTTGCGGATATGTTGCTTTTTTTTTTTTTTGGATATACAACAAAAGTCTTTTGATTTTCCTCTCATAAAACATTAGCATACACAAAGAATATTGTCACCTTGGTTGGGGCAAGATGAGGTCGATATTTATTTTATATTTTAGAATCAACCACGACGTTGTTATGATTCTCTGATCACTGAAAAATATTTATGAAGAAAAACGAATTTTATTACTACAAGAACAAAATCTTTACAAGTGTTTAAACTCTACAAAAAACCTCGCTCTCTACACTCTATAAGCTTTCTTACCTTGAAGCTTAATGTTTGAAATGCCTTAAGCTCACAAATGAGCTCTGTATTTATAACAAAAATTTGGCTCAAATTTTCAACACATAAATAGTAATCCACATAAAGTTTCTTTGTCTTCTAACTCAAGGTTGGCAATCACCACCGAAAGTTTCTTTGTCTTCAAAAATGGTGGGGGTGACACCATACATGAATCATGCATGCTTTATGCAGCTGGACGTTACAGATGTACTCTCACTATTCCTGGAAACTTGATTATAGCCAGATTTTAGGACTCAGGTTAGGCGTTTATAGAGAAACTGAGTGCCAAATAACACAAAATAATACTGATGGAAAGTGATCAGCATTTTGTGACTCATGATAGGCGCTTGAAGAGCGACTGATCTGAGATTTATATAGTGAAATATATATAAGACATATGCTCTTTATATAAGAGAATTCATTGTAGCATGTGTCTCATACCACGTGTTTTGTGACTGACAAGTAAAATGAGTGGATCGATGTCTGCTTCCTCATTTTGTAAGTTACTGAGAGACCATTTATGGAGGTATCATATGTGTCCTTGTAATCATCAACTATGTTTTGAAGTATTAGGCTAATGTCAGCTACTTTAGCATGTTATCTATGACTCTCACATGATTCAATCTATAAAACATGTCTAGGAAAGTGATTAGTTTGAACTGATATGCAAAAGTATTGTGGGAAGATTTAATATGATTCTATAAATCATCTTTGGGTATTATGGACTTTTCATAAAAATACTCGATCAAATTTAGTCTTTATGTCAACCTTGACATTTCAAAATTTTAGACTAAAATCTAAAGATTTTAAAATTTTAGGACTAAATTGTAATTATTTATGGACTAAAATAGTGAATATCTGAAGTTTAGATCAAACCAATTTTTTTTTAAAATCTAATGATCTTTTCTAATGGACCGACACAGGACACCAATGAGAAATTGACATGTGTCAAATGAGAGTTGACACGTGTCACCATGAGGCACAATCAATGGGTGACACGTGGCACCCATTTATCTGTAAATTTGGTCTTTCTCTCCATTTTCAGATCCACAGTTTCTCTCCCACATATCTCTCTTGGAGTTGCCACTGTTGTTCATCATCGTTGTACCACCGTCGGTCCTCTGTGAAGCCCTTGAAATCTGCCTACTAGCAGCAACAGAGGTGAGAACCTTGCCGAAGGAGATATCACACCTTGAAGTTCACGCCAAAATCGGATTCAACTACTCTCTGGCAAGCCCTTGTTCATCATCGTTGTACCATCGTCGTCCGAACATCGTTTTTCGACACCTTTGGCAAGTGGAGACTCCCTTGGCTATTTCCTTTCTGATGCCACTTACCAAGCCTCATTCCAACACTGTTTGAAGAAATCGTACTTTGGCAGTAATAAAAGGTTTGAATTATTGGTTGGAATTCAGAATCCGATTGTCGGATTATCAAATCAGACTCACCAGATATATATCTGCCATTGAAAGTTCCGGTGCAGCGAGATCAATTTCAAAAACAGGCCCTGCGTTCCTTGAAAAACATACCAAGCAAGTTTCGAGGTTAGAACAACACCAAAATCACACTCAATAGATCAGTTAGGACATGTTGATTATGGTTTTTTGCTCCATAAAAAGTAAGAATCCCAAGAAATGGTAAAGTGGGTTTTACACTTGACAAGACAAACGCTCAATGTCATTGTGAGAATGAGAAGTGAGATAGATGGGCCCGAACCCGAGATAATGCCAAAAAGAGATCATAACCCGATCCCGGAGTGCGGAGAGGCAACCTGTGACAGAACATGGGGATAGATTGGAAGATTGACCTGAGGTGGTCAGGTCCGAGTTGATCATGTTCAAATTGATCAGGTTCGAGGTGGTCAGGTCCAAGGGGATCTGGTCCGAGATGGTTAGGTCAGGTCAGCCTCGGCTTCGAGCTTGACATTCAGAGCCTCGTGTCAGAATGGGGATCGGCTCAGCAGATCATACCCGACCTGTTGTGAAGATATCAGATTCAACAAAGAACTTGGACCCGAGGTGGTCAGGTCACCCTCGGTACACCAGCCTAAGGACCGGGGAATGACTTGTAGTATCATGAGCTCTCGTGTGGGGAAAGAAACCGTTCTCATCGAAAGTAGCTTCTTCCAGCCGCCATAGGCCGGTGCAGTGACAGAGATGTGGCAGAGTAGAGCCGTCATAGACCGGTTCAGAGATAGAGAAGTAAGTGTTCTGATTGGACAAATTGTGGGAAGATAAGGAGATTTGCTACGGCAATGATGACATATGACATGAGTTGATGTCATATGCGGTGGACCAGTGGATTCGGATGCACTATATAAAGAGAGGTTGAGAACTTGCTTAGAGATTGATTCTTTTAAACACATAACTTGTAAAAAGAGAGCAAAAAGCCTAAGTGTAAGAGTGAGCTTGTAAGAGGTCAGTCAGACGTGTAGTCAAGAGGTAGTTTGGTCAATCATACCCGACCACATTATAAAACTTCCTTTTCCTTTATTCTCGTTGACGTAAGTTGGATTCATTCCGTCGAACCTTGTTAAACCTTCTGTTTTGTCTGTATGCTTTCTCATCTTTTGCTAAGTTTTCATTTAGTTCCAAACAAACCAAACAAATTCACTGTTTTATGGAGGATTGTTCGAGGAGTAGTTTTCCCAAATTACCCCTAGAACGAAAATCAGCCGTCAACAGTTGGCGCCGTCTGTGGGGAACTGTACTAAAAATAGCAAACACGTTGAGACGATGGCAGAAGACGAGAACCATATATCTTAATAGGCTTCGACAACAGAATGGATGGAGAAGATTAAAGCAACCATACATAAGGAAAAGAAAGAAGCATGGAAAGAGAGAGAGTTAAATCAGACCTTCATGAAGGCAATGATGGAAAAGTTAGAAAAGAAAAATAAAGAAAAATGAGAAGCATGCCCAAGCCAGAGAAAAGACGAGATAGCAATGGGAAAGATGGTTGCCGAAGTAGAAGGAGATGATGAAAATGAGAAGAGGAGTGCCCATTGCATGAGATTTGCAGTCATCACCGGAACTATACTGGCAGGGGAGCAATGGGAAGAAGAGGAAGGCAGACAGATGTCGGAGTCTTCCAGCAACAGTCCATGTGTCGCGGAGAGCGACCTGGGACAATACCCAGGCGAAGCACATGAAGTCCCCAGTTATGGAAGGTATCGTGCCCGGAGTGGAAGACGCGGGGAAGTCCGTGGGCAAGAGCACGATAGTTCCGAGAACCAGATGAAGAGTTGGTTTTGGAAGGAGATGAGAAAATGAGAAGAAAATATGAAAGTGGGGACTGGGGGTGACCAAGACATGGAGACATCGTCCTACTTCACAAATGAAGTCATGACAATAGAGTTTCAAATGAGGTTCACCATGTCTTCCATGGATCTCTATAAAGGTAACACGGACCCCAAATCTCATATTGAGAAGTTTGTTTTGTTGATGGAAATCCAAGGGATGGCTGGAGAGGTCATCTGCAAGTTGTTCCTTTTGACCTTAAGCAGGTCCGCTAGCCTGTGGTTCAGGAACTTGACGCTGGGGTGCATCGACGGTTTCGCCCAGTTAAGGAAGTTCTTTGTACGACACTTTAAATGAGCGTGCGTACCTAGAAAGATGGTGGGATCGCTGAGAATGATGAAGCATAGGGACGATGAGCCTCTGAAAAGCTTTGTTGACAGGTATCACAGCCTGGTGCTGGAGGTCGAGGCATATGAGTCCCCGGAGGCATTGGAAAGTTTTAAAGGAGCCCTCAGGGTTGGGAAACTTTGGGCTCATTTGAGGATCCAGGAAATACCGGATTACGCCGCAACCCTGGAACAGACAATGAAGTTTGTGTTGGTGGAGGAAGAAGAAAATATAGCCCGAGTATGTGAGTTTTCCCTCGTGGTATGTTTTCTATTTTTACAGATCATATCCCTCTGGGATTGCAGCGTGTCAAGAGCATGCATCAGCTCGAGGTATCACGAGATGAGCTTCTTCAAGTAGGGAAGCCAATTAAAAGATGACCATGTATGGATCAAAAACAGAGGTTCTGGATCTGGTTTCTGAATCCGACATGGATTTTCACAAAAAGCATTGAAGCTTGCAGTTATAATACCTACTGGGAGATGGGCAAACTTGAGATTTTAGACTGAATCAGAACGGAGTATCAGCCTGAGGACACCAGATCGGTTTCCAGCTTCATACACAACCATCTCTTATATGGTTCCCCCGCACCAACTCGCTAACTCGTTGATACCCAGAACTATGGGACAAATGTTGATAGTGGTTTTTTGGCCCCTAAGAAGTTAGAATCCTAAGGAAGGGTAATGTAGGCATTGCATTTTTACACATTAGCCCAATGATGAGTCTCGTATGGAGGCAACTACCTCTTTAGTCATGAAAGTTGCGGGAAACGGACGTTGGAAGGGTAAAGTTGGAAAATTGAATTTTCGTTGGATTTAACCTCGTTGTTTGGCTTCGGGTTGCTTGTTGGACCTCTGTTTTAAAACACACCAAACCCATTAAAACACATCTCACAAATTAAATAATTAAAACATTTAAAATACATGTCACAAACTAAATAAATCCAATTAAATTAAATAAAACACATGTCATAAATTAAAATTCATTCCCAAATTAAAATATTCAAATTAAATTCCATAAATAACATTCCTAATTAAAATAAATCACATTCCTAATTTAATTAAATCACCTACCAATTTAAATAAATCATATCCTTAATTAAAAAGAACAAATCAAATCAATTCCCCTAATTAAAAGATTTCCTTATCATATACTAAATTAAAAGATATCCCCAATTAATACACAAATCCTATTCCTTCTCCAACAAGGTAAACCTTCTCCCTTGGCCTATAAAAATAACCCTTATCCACACAAACCAAAAGCTGGCTGGCCGACCGATTCTCACAAAAAAGCACAAGCAAAAGAATAAACCCTAAGCTTTCACGCAAATCCCCTTGCCATAAAACACCGACCTGCCCATTAATCATTCACGCCCAACTCTCGCCAATACCCATACACCTAGTCCTTCTCCATTCACATACATAGCCTTAAAGCCACGCCTAGCCTTCACGTTAAAAACACGTAGCAACCTGACACCATACCCATTGTCAACAGCCACCTGACCTTATTCCCTCACAGGCCACGCAAACACACGTTTTAATCCTCAGCCGAGCCTTCAACGTCACCACACACCACTAACTAGCCTCATCAAGCCCACGCACCTTCTCCAATTCAACAGCAAGCCTATCAACTACAACGCCCTCCACGCATCCCCTTACCAAGAACCCTGCACAAGCCCTTCAACGCACTCATCACACCTTCACGTAAAACCCTGCTTCACGCCACACTCCACACACCCATAGCCACACGTTGCCGCTTCAACATAGCACTTATCTCACCAAACACTCACGCTAATTGCCCCTCTCACAGTAACCAATTCACACACCAAGAATAGCCCTTCACTGCACTCATAAACGCCCAAAAAACAGCCCAGTTCAGCCCCACAAAATACACCTGGAACTGCCGCAAACCTTGCCCCTTGGAACTGCCGCATAAGCCATTTAACTTTCTACCCAAACTGCCGCAAATTGCACCAACCCCACTGCCCAGTTAGCCGCAGATTTAACCCTTAAAAAATTCCAAAAAACTACACTGTTTAACCACCAAAACTGCCCCCGAAACCCTTCAAAAACTGCCCCCAAACCAGTCCAAATAACCCTCAAAACAGTCCCCTAATTACCAAAAATAGTGACCCGAAAATACAACAAAAACAGCAGTGAAACGGAGTGAAAACAACAACCCGAACAGTGAAACAGCGAGGAAAGACGTTGAGTTAGTGAATCGAAAGAGTTGCGGATCATCCACCCTTCCGACGGCCGTGTAACGCGCTTTCGTGAGATGAAAAAAGAGGTTAGACCTGAGGGCACTTTTTTACTTATTATCTTTCGTTTATTTTATTTACTTTAAAATATTATTGCATGAGAGTCGTTTGAGGCATGATGTGATTGTTGGATGAGCGGGGTATGTGTTCCCTTTTGTGGTATATAGGATGGAAACCCGGACGTAAATTCCGTAGCCGAATCCGAATGGACGGTAGTGCGGTTTGTACTCGGGATACAACGCCACGTACCACTTAAGAGACACGTATTTCGTCTCATCCAAACTTGTGTTTGAGCATGTTGTAGTTCGTAGGTTATTTATTTGTTATTAAATCATGATTAGGTTGTTAGCATGTTATTTATTTTAAGCATGATTTAGTCGATAGAAAGTTATCTCTTTATGCATGATTAGGTTGTTTTCACATTAGGGATTTAATTTATATTTGTGCTTAGATTCTTATTTATTTTCCGCATTAGATAATTGGGCATGTTTGCGTGATGATTGTATGTTATTGCGTGTTCGCAGTTATGACAACTTACTTTGAAGTATGCGAACTTGGATATAGGTTCTCATTGTTATTATTATTCATGCGGACTTAGGCATAGATTACCCTTGAGCATGAATGTGGAATAGATTCGGTTAGTTTATTGCACAAATCATATCATCACAAGTGACATAAGTAAGGGACCATTCCGAACCCAACGGTTTGAGGTCTTCCCTTGCGAGGGGTGAGTGCGGCCTTAAATCTTTGTCCCGATTCACACTGGGTGGCGACTCCATGTTATTTCGTACTCCAAACTAGGCCGCGAGCCTAGAACAGCGTCGCCAAGTTCTGTGTCCTAAAGGTAATGTGGGTTTTTCCTTGACAATGTAAAAGCCCAAAGTCTTTGTGAGAATGAGAAGTCATATAGAGAGGCCCGAACCTGAGGTGATACCTAGAAGAGATCATGACCCGATCCCGAAGTGCGAAGAGGCGACCCGAGGCAGAACTTGGGGATAGATTGGAAGAGTGACCCGAGGTTGTCAGGTCCAAGGTGGTCAAGTCAGGTCACCCTCGGCATCGAGCTCGGCATTCATAGCCTTGGTCAGAATGAGGATCGGGTTGTCATACCCAACCTGATGAGAAGATATCAGATTCAACAAAGCACTTGGACCCGATGTGTTCAAGTCAGCCTCGGCATACCAGCCTAGGGACCGGGGAATGACTTGCAATATTATGAGCTCTCGTATAAGAAAAGCAACGGTTCTCATCGAAAGTAGCTTCTGCCAGTTACCATAGGCCGATGTAGTGACAGAGAGGTGGCAGAAAAGAGCCGCCACAGGCCGATGCAGTGACAGAGAGGTGGCAAAACAGAGCCGCCATAGGCCGGTTCAGAGATAGAGAAGGAAATATTCTGATTGGCCAAATTGTGGGAAGATAGGGGGAGAGCTGTTACTGCAATGATGATATGTGACATGAGCTGATGTCATAGGCGGTGGACCAGTTGATTCAGACGCACTATATAAAAAGGGGTTGAGAAATCATTAAGGGGTAGCTGATTCTTTTTTTACACTCATAACTTGTAAAAGAGAGCAAAAAGCCTAAGTGTAAGAGTGAGCTTGTAAGAGGTCGGTCAGACATGTAATCAACAGATAGTCAGGTCGGTCATACCTGACCACGTTATAAAACTTCATTTTTTATTGTTCCCGTGGACGTAGATTGGATCCATTCCGCCGAACCACGTTAAACCTTTAGTTTTATTTATGTGTTTTCTAACCTTTTGTTAAGTTTTCCTTTAGTTCCCAACAAACCAAACAAATTAACTGCTTGAATGAGGATTGTTCGAGGAGTAAGTTCACCAATTTACCCCTGCAATGAAAATCAGTCGTCAACAGAACATGTTAAGTATTTTTATGAGATCTATTTCACATGAGATAATGACTTAAACTTTGACTTTTCTTAAATTTAAGGATATTTCTAGGATTGTACACATACTAAATTATCGATTATGGATAATTAAATTATATTAGATGTTAGTTTGTTAAGTTGGATTTTGAAGTGTTGATATTGATGGGTATTGTAGGCATCGGATAAATAGGTAATTCGTAATTTAAATGGAACCATGTTGAATTTCTATTTAGAGTGTACAAGGAATTTAATTAGAAAACCTTCCGGTTTCTCAGGTTCGAGGTGTTACTTTTGTAGGGGTTTTAGGGGGAAAATCCGGGTAACGCAACGGAACGTGGAAAATCAAAATTTTCTGATTTCAATAGTTTTCCTTGGGAAATTAAAATAAACTTATTTATTCTAATTACTCAATACTTAAAAAATGAAATTTTTTACCTAAAAATCAGATTTTGACTTAATTGTCGTGAGACCCCAAACTTTTACATTTTGATCATTTTAGTCCTAATTTGTCAAATACAAATTTAAGTGATTTCAAATCACTCCCAAAATGATTTATACATGTCCAATAGATCAAAATACAAAACACAACTCAAAAGGGTTAAAATTCCCAAATTACCGAGAGATCCCAACATTTCCTAGATTTTGCATTTTGGTCCAAATTTGTTCAAAACAACATTAGATGATATACAATCAACACCAAATTAAATGTACATCTTATATAAATCATTATACAACACATATGAAAAGCCTCAAATTTGGAAGGGTATAAACCCTAATTTTACATATTATTCTAATTAATCAAATTACATCAAATTAAACAAATCCAATACTTTAATCAAGTTTCTACCACACCAAACAAGTCTCACCACTTTGAAATCACTCTAGAACAATTCTAGGTCATCAATGAGTGACCTAACAACTCTAGAATGACAACATGATCATCAAATGACCAAAAGAATGTTTACTTCCTTAGAAGCCTTCTTTGAACAACATACATGCAAAACACATCATCCATGCTTCCAACCATCAAAAACACAAACAAGAAAGAGTGGAAAAACTTAAGAACTACACATGTTGTAGCCAAGAACAAAGGGAACAAATTTTCCTCTAATAGGTAGTTGTAAATACTTATTTAAATTCAAGCAACCTTTGATTTACTTCTTGTTTCTTCTCTTTTTCTCTCAACTTTGTTTTGTTTATATTTTGGAGGCTTAAACTTGCGTAAAGAAAATGAAAAATAAAATCTTTAAATATGCTAGGGTTTGGCCGAAAATTGAAAGAAAAATATACAAGATATTTTTCAATTTTTCCAAACAAATATCTAACAAGTCAAATGTCATTTGACTTCATTTTTCCTTTAATGTAAAGTCAACAATTTACACTAAATAATCATTTCCAAACATTATCATAATGATAGATATTTATATTTTAATTATATTAATCATTTAACAATTAAATAATTAATTAAATATAAATATCTCAAATATATGTATTATATTTACTTTAAATATCTCAAATACATATATTAATGATATATGTCAAATATCAGAATTTAACATTTAATTAATTTTTATTTAATAAAATCATACATTAAATACAAATACACATTAATTAAGAAATGACCAAAATGTCCATTTAAATGTATTTTTCATTTAACCGTTAAACGATTTATAAATAATCAATTTTATTAATAAACGTTTCCCTAGTGCTCTACGAGTATATTTCATTAGTAAGACTCTAAATTCAGGCATATTCGTCATGAAATCCAATTTTGTGTCCATAATCTACCCACCCGTAAATTATGACGAACACATATAAACTCATTGAACCATACAGGTCGAAGTCATTGCATAGTATAATCCATTTATCACAGGTATCCGGATTATTTCAGAGATAGAGATATTAACGTCAAATCTCTATAGATATAATCACGTCGACGTTTCTATTAGCAATCTTTGAATAACACTTAGAACGCGTTTCTATAGTGTACCACGGGCCCATGGATTGAACAGATTGCTAATTCCATATTGAATACCTATGATGTGTACACAGAGTTGACGGATTCTATCTTGACACACACAGGATATCCTCAGGATCAGTCCACACACAATGGACAGACGGAGGTCTAACCTAAATAGGTCGGTGATGTGACTGCCATCAAAGTGTGGAGGATATCTCATATATCCGCAGTGGTATCTCAAGTCAAAGAATTATTATGCTACTCAACTCGAGGTGATTCTTATTGACGTTGGTGTAGCATCTATTAAGAATCTTCGGTGAGTCCTTCAGTGTTTATCCGATATAAACACCTACATGTCTATATGAGTCTTAAAGACCCATGGTTCATTGAGAATCTACCATTGGAATCCAAGATTCCAATATAAGACATGTGCCAGTCTCAACGGGTTTACTTACTGACCAAGTAATGTAAATTTGACCAGGAACTGTTAAAGAAAAGATATTGTTATGATACAACTCAATGTCAGTTTCGACGCTTTTGCAACTGTATCATAACTAATCATTCTAAGGTCAATTACGTATTTACCATATATAAAGAGATGTTATATAATAGAAACTGTTTATTTTATTCATAATAAAAATGTTACATTTGTATTTACAGGGAAATACATAAGAAAATTGGCGCTCTGAGCACCAAGCCGAACAACTTTAAGATCAGTCATTGGTCAATGAGACCCATTTTCAAAGTAGGCCACACGTGTCTTGTAAGGTGTGTCAGATAGGCTCGATGAGAGTTTAGTAGCACTATATCAACGAGATTGGATTGGTTTCACATTTTGAATGTCGGATTGAGATAGAGATTTGATGCTAATATTAATTGTTGTTTTAAGTTACCTACATATACCATATATTATGCTTATATAATAATGATATCAAAGATTTTAATATTAGTCATGTTTTATAAAAATGTGGGATGGTGCATTGAATGGTGCTGCATGACCATCATGATTTAATAAATAAATTTTATTTTTAATAAATAACTACAAGGTAATAGAATGTGATTAATTCGACTGGATTGTTAATTATATTAAAATTTGGATATATGTGTTGCATGTATAAGTTATTGTTAGTTTCATGTGTGTTGGCAATGTCTGTAACAAAACAAGTTCAATTGAGTTGTAATGAGTCTTGAAAATCTCGATGCAATTGGACAAGTATTTGTTGGGATATATGCCTTAAAACTTCATATAATGTGTAAACGGAACTGTTTATTTAAAATAAAAAATGCATTATTCATTTATCAATTATTTTGATTTAAATCGTATATTATAAATTATTTAGCCCTTCTTATTTTCATTAAAAAGTTTCTGTTTTTTTATTATTTATATGTGATATAAATATTTTTACATGTTATGATGAGTAAATACAATTTTTATGTTCATGTGATGAATATTTTTTTATATTCATGTGATGAATGTATTGCATTGGTCGTAATTTTTGGCTCTTATTTTTTTGTAATTTTACTTTTGGGGAATATAAGGCCATAAGACCATTTTTTTTAAAAGTGTTGTAAGTAATTTTTATGTAATTTTGAGTTGTATTATTATGATTTTTTTTATGTATTTTGGTGGAGCCGTTGCCATCAACGATGACAAAAAGAGTTTTCCCGCACATACATTTTATGGAGCAAGTTTTGAAGTGCAAGGGAGGCCTTGGTAAAATTTTATACTAATTAGATTAGTATATAAAAAATAAGAGCCTAACCAATACAATTTAAGATATATGTATGTTTATTTCGATAACACGACACATAGCTTAGAGTGTCTACTCTTACATTTTCATATACCATAACATGTAAGATATGCATACTTGTTCTAGTCATAAAATTTGATTTTTATGTAATTTAAAGAAGTTAAATTAGTAAATATTATGCATGAAAACAAATTAATTGGATTAATTATTTTTAAGGTTTAAAAATTAGAAATTTGAATTTAACATATAATGGCCTTTACGAGTGCATTATATTTTTCATTGTTATATTGGATGAAAATCCGAACATAAATTTCATATCCGATTTCGAATGGACGATAGTGCGGTTATCACTTGGGATATAATTCCACGTACCATTGAAATTTTTAAGACACTTACATGTTAATTAAATGGTTTAATTAAATAATGTCCCTAATTTGAAAATTTTTGGATCATGAATCATATTCCCCAGACGTTTGTGCCAGCCAAAATTGTGAATATTTTAAGAACATCAGAAATATTCTCAGACATCAAATACAAAAGGAATGAATTATGTTTCTTACCATATTCATCAAGTGGAGCATTATAATCGTAACTGGTTGTAATGAAATGGCCTCCAGTAGTGCGCCCAAAGTTCATTCCTCCGTAAATGCCAGATCCTGAACAGGTCGAGTCCACCAAATTCTGTAAACCTTTTCAATATGATAAAAAGAATAACCGAATCAGAAGACTAATTTAAAATCACATTGAGAACTGCAAAGTCATAAGTTAAAACTCAGAATTTCCATTGTATAGAAAGCTAGTTTTCGAAGTAAATATCAGAATTCTGATACAGAGTCGGTGAAGAAAGCTAACCACGGGGCCAGGGGCATCATCTTTCTTGCACATCACCCATGGGACTCCTGTGTCAAAGCCAACAACCATCTTTGCAGCCAAATTTATGTACGCGTGACCAGCAGCTCCGAGTGCCTTGCTCTGTAGTCCATAATCATTCTCAATCTACATAAATAAAATAAGAACTAAGGGAAGAAAAACACTATAAATTATTAGTGCATAGTCTATAATTGCCAAATGCCTTTTCTGTTCCTAGGGACATCTCATTTTAAGAATCAAACATTTCAGTTTGACAAAGCAACTGTTTATGCCACTCATCGACACCAAATCATGATTCATCATACCAAAAATCTAAAAAATCATATATCAAAAACCCATACTTGCGAAAGGATGATGGGGCCATCTTGTGACACAAATATTTTTTCATCATTCTGTTGTAAATTCTCTAAATAATAAGTTTGGATGGAGGAGGGTCATCTCCCTTGGGTGGTGCCCTATGGGAAGGGCACAAACTGTAGGAACATGTCCTCCAAATTAGAAGAACACACTTCTAGGCTCCAAATGGTGCATGGAAAGGGTATAACCCTTAGGAGGGTTACACCCCAAACCAAAGGGTGCCGTTAAGGCACCCTTCCATGCCTTTATATATGAGCCTTTATGTTCATTCTAGGGCATACAGAAATCCAGAAGTTAAGTCACATACATTATTTGTTTTAGAGTCAAGAGAGAGTTCCCACCATTGTCTTAGTTCAAGATCTTGTTAAGAAGTTCCCCTTGAACAAGAGGAATCCAAGTAATCCTGGGAGGACGTTAGCCACAAAATTCGTAGAGCCCCGAGGCGGGGCTGATAAGTTCTTAAGGACATAGGCAACTCGACTTGAACTACAATTTTTCCATTTTACAGTGTCTTCAACATTTTCCAGGTTTTTCTTTAAGTTTTAAGGTTTATGGTTTAATGTTAAATCTTGGCATGATTGTTGATTTGTTTGATACATGTTGATTTCGTTTAATAGCACTTAAATCCCCAACAATCTTAACAACTTATTACTTTTAGTGTTGTTAGATGAGAATTTGCATGTGTTACAGTCAATTTTCTGGAAAAAAATATAGTATGTGCATGAAAAATACGCAAGGGCGTTCGAGCGCCCGACGAACGCATAGGAAAATTTTTGAATTTTCGTAAGAACGTTCGAACGCATATTCAAACGTAACTCGAACGCAAGTCTTATACCTAAGAACGTTCGAACGCGTCTTCAAACGCATTACGAACGCAAACCCTCTGTAACATTTCGTTTGAACGTGTTTTCGAATGCTACAAGAACGTAAACTCTCTAGAACATTTCGTTTGAACACGTTCTCGAATGCTACACGAACATGAACTCTTTGGAACACTTGGTTCGAACGCGTTTTCGAACGCTACACGAACGTGAACTCACTAGACATTTTTTATTGGACGAAGATACGAACGCGACACTAACGAATTGATCCTGGAATTCTTTCTAAATTGAAATAGACTTAGAATAACTTAATTTATCATAATATTAACTTAGTGAAATCATATACTGTATTACAATAATCTTGGTAGTATATATTTAAGTTAATATTAGGGTGTTCAACTATCACAAACATACACATAGTGATAAAGTTGAAATTTAATTGTGTGTTGCATACTTGGTTGAGAATTAAAAGTATAATCTTAAACAAGTAATTATATCCAATCTTTGTTGATTCACACACGCGCGCACACACACACACATTGTTGGAGATTCTAAGCATCCCAAGATCAATAAAACAAGCATGAACATGTGTGAATACAATCGAGGAAGTCGCGGAATACTTACATCGAGCGGTTGAGCGATGCTTTGACGAACAAATTTTCTTTCTTGCCTTCATGGACTGTCACGGCAGTGGCTATTTTGGACTGCTCCATTTTCGGCTTCAAGCTCCAAGAATCAAGCTCCAAGCTTCGTCAAATGATTCCCGGCTCATGGGTTGACTTCCCTATAACCTTCGCATGTCTCTCGGAGTGCTAGCTCTCTTGATTTTTGCCACAAATACCAAGCACTTGCTTCCCTTTTTCCTTCCATCTCTCGGCATTTCACTGAACCAGAAGAAAGAAAGAAATGGCGTGAGGAAAGAAGAAGGAAAAGAGAGGAGAGATGATGAAATGTGTTAATTGTTTTGGTATTTTATTTCTAAAACATATACCAAACATTTTGCTTTTAAAAAGTCAAACTTTTAAAGCTTTAAATGCCAACCACACACATCACTCAATCAATCAAGTTGTCAAGTCACATCACTCAAAGTGACAAGTGATTTGACGCTTGATGCGACTAGCGATTTGATGATTGATTTGACTTGCGTGCCGCACTCGAATTCGAAATGCGAATGCACTCGCAAATAATCCCGGGCTCAGGTTCGCTAATTCCAAATTAACGAATTTTCCGTTGCGACGCAATTAAATGATTACGCCTAGCAAAGTCACTATTCACGTCGCTAACGAATTAATTTTAAATTAACTCGTTCGCCCGAATTAAAATCTAATTTTAATTCCGCATCGAAATCCAAATTCGTTTAATATATCAAATATATTAATTTACCGATTATTTCCAAATTAATCGTTCTCTCTCTTTAAATGATATTTTATCCCAGATAAAATATCTCTGCAATTAATCCCAGATTAATTTTCTCTATCTTCTAATTAATCCCAGATTAATTAAAAGTGCGAGTCATACGTCATCGGTGAATCTTTGGGAAGCGACCCATGAGATCCCCGGATATGTTGGCAGTAAATTCGGTCGTCGGACTATCCGAACACGTAAGTACCTCGTACTACGTTTATACCGAATTACAAGACAAGGTTGGCCTCTATCAAAGCGCCATGCCTACCCAATTCTCCGGAAATATCCTTACAGGAATAAATGATCTATATCAGGCGTAATATACGTAGTATTGCGTATTTCTGTCTAGTATCAGATGATCACATGCAAGGCCTGGGGCTGGTATAGTGTATGTCATGTACGAAGCATATATCAGATTACGAGCAACTAGTCTCTTTAATATCGGATAATCATGACCAAGTCATATTATCCCGACAGTTGCAACCTTTTTAGAGAACCAGTTCTGTATCCCTACGCGATCATCATCTCCATATGACTGGAGTGGCACTTCCGTCTTGACATCACACCCAACATACTACGATTCTCAATATACCCAGCATTGGCATACACAGAACCTGTTAAAGTCCTGGATGACCGCAACCAAAGTATATTGATTGTCACAAGTATTAGCGGTGCAAGTCTCAAGTTAAGACCAAATACACCTACCCTGATTTCGGATTTCCATAGACACATAGTCATACTACCAATGGAATTCTGAGGGGGTCTATCCAGAGCGAAGCTGTTTCCCGTACCATCGGTGAAACACAACCTCCTATTACACTTGCATGAGTATCCTATACCCAAATATATGAGAACTATGTCGTTGTGCCCTCACAACGCGCACAAGTGTAATCCTAGTCTTTTACGCATTCATCGATGTCCAATCTCGATAATGCTCTGACTAGGGATATTTAATGATTTATCCTTCGTGGATTGATACTGTCTCATATCATTCTCAATCCAGGAACAAATCACAGGGACCTCCTATCATTTATATATCTTGGTGATCTAATCACAAATGATAAGAGTGCAATCTCCTTTGTCATATAGTTAATTTGTACAACAACACCATGATCTGTACAAATAGTGACGCTATAGGTCATAATTTTCCAACAATCTCCCACTTGGCCTATAGTCAGTCACTCGAGTGTCTTACACCCGAACTATGTACGGTTGGCTCAAACTGCTGAGAAAAGGCTTTCGTCAGCGGATTTGCATGATTATCGTCTGATGCGATTTATTCGATCATCACATCGACACGATGTATGATCCGAACGAATCAGATGAATATCGAAGTATATATCTGGATCGTTGATGAGACCATTAATTCTTTAGCCTGTGCTGACGCCTAGCTCAGCTGCTAACAGAATTATATCTAATCTAATTAGATTTTATATCGACCCATAAGGCTTCTATTGCTGCTTCAGCTGCAGCAATAACCCGCATTTTTTGTTTATATGGTAACAATATCTTGCTTGGAAGATTTCCTGCTCACTGTTCCGTTATTCAAACTGTATAGTACCATTTACGACTTATAGTCGTCTTTATCGGTTTAGGAAACTTGCAGTAGTGATCCCAATCACTTCAAGTTCTCCTTCTCCACAGATTAGGACAGCATCCTTAGTTCTCTAAGATACTAACGGATATTCTTAACATCAATCCAGTGACTATCACTTGGATTGGCCTGTTTTTGAATCCATATGCTCAAAGCATATGAGACACCAGGTCGCGTACATTTTTCATTGTACGATTTCTCGGAGAGTTTCAACAACTTTAAATCTTTCCCAGAAGATCTTTATTCCTTGAATAAAGGTTGTTTCTCCCAAGAATTCCACGGAGAATTTTCTCGAAAGCCAAGCTTTCGCCGATTGTTATTATGGGAATATCATTTCCAAGAAATGACATATTATCATTATTGTATAGGACATCCACTGTCAGTGCGCTCCCACTAACCTCCTTATATACACAAGAATCTTTTCGTTTTGAATTAAATCATAAACAATTATGATTACATAAAACGATAATTCCAAGAACCTATGCTTGCTACAATCCAAACATGGATCGAATAACCCGCAAACCTTGTTTGCTAGTTTTGGTACGACAAAACCGACAGGATGTTTTAAACATCCTCCAAAAGGTTTCCTTTTCAGGAAAGCGATTTTCCCGTTATGCTGACATATTTCATAAATGAAACACGTAGCTTTAGCAAGCATTATCCAAATGGATTTAACAATGGCAACTGTTAAAATGTTTCGTCGTAATCGACACAATGTTGATAACGATACATTTTCGCTACAAGCCCAGCTTAGTACGTTGGTATGTTGTCTTCCATGTATGTCTTCCTTGAAAACTCATATAGTACCAATAGGCACAATGCCTTTCGGTACAACAACCAGTGTCCAAACTCAGTTGGTATACATGGAATCCATTTCGGACTTCATGGCACTTTACCATAATAGGGAGTCGATACCTTGTATCACTTCCTCATACGTAGTCAGTTCATGTTCCTCAATAAGATTGACATCTTTATGAGGTGAGATCAGAAACCCATACCCCAGGTTATTTTCTGACTCTCTCCGAACTATGTGGTTCTTGTGTATTCGAAGATTATGGTATAGTTTCATCCTTGATGAACTATTTATGTTCCATTAAGATTCGGTGCCTGGAATAGTATTACTCCGAATTTCATCGAGTTTTACTATCCTCCCACTTACCACTGCATATAGGTATTCCTCTTAGGAAAACTGCATGGTGAGCAACAATCTAATTGTTCTCTTGTGAGTTGTATAAGTACTATACTTATGTATCCTTAGGATAACCTACAATTAGGCACTTATCCAGTTTGGGTTTTAGTTTGGTATCATCCAAACATATGCCTAGCATACCCAAACTATCTGGAATGAGAAACCCAGTTTCTTTCCTGTTCATATCTAATATGAAATCTGTCTAACAGATTTTTATGGAACCTTATTCTAAATAAGTTCTTGCACTGTTTAAAGCTTATCCGTTGAAGGAAATGGTAGCTCAGAGTGACTCATGATTAACCTTATCATGTCCAATAAAATCTGGTTACTCGGTTCGAACACACTATCAATTTGACGTGTTCCGGGAGTAGTCCTCATTGAAAGAATACTGTATCTTTCAAGTATTTAAGAAACTTATTGCTTAAGTATTTTGCATTACGGTCTTACCGTGACGGTTTAATACTTTAGCCGGTCAGTTTGTCTACTTCGTGTCGAAACTATAAAAGTTTCTGATTTGTGTTCTTCAAAAGAAACACATAACCACAACGCGATGCCACATCCGTAAAGGTCACGAAATATTCATATCCACCTCTAGCCTAGCTAGATATGGGCCCACTTGCTTCACTATGAACTAGGGCTAACAGATTTGTGGCATTTACACTTTTACCAAGTAAATAATGTTATAGGCACATTGCCCAATAAACTAGATTCGTAGACTTTATTTGAATGGAATCAAATCAGTCCTAGTATCCACTCTTCAAAGCGCGGATATACTAGTCTTGTTTAATTGTGTCACAGACATCAATGCCACAATTAGTTTCTTCCTGATCAAATCAGTTTGAGCTATTTGTTTGTCATTATATGTTTGAGATTTATTTATATTCAAAATAATAAAATGCTGTTATTCACATCTAATGTGTTTATCTCAATATCATCTTTATATAATGAAACACTTTAGTTTTCTAGAATATAAAGGTTCACTCGCAGTAGGTTAAACACTGATATAAAGATAATGTATCTAGTCAAACTAGTTACATTATAACAGTTTCCAAATTTAGGTACGTACCCGAGGGTAGTTCCTAAATTAGGTATCTACGTTAAAACAGCGACTTTCGTCCTGTTTCCAATTCGCGGATTAATCTCAATTGAAGTCAGTATCCTGTTCAAAACAGATTCTGAACATCAATACATATATTTTATGTACCACACTAAGTATTCAAAATCTAATTTTAATGCTAGTAGTGAACATAATTATGACAAACATATTTGAAGTTAGAGCCTTGTTCGTTCTTCAATTCCTTCATGTCTGGTTTGTCCAACTGGCAGTCACGCTTCCGCGATCCCGTTTGCCACATTTAGCAAACATTTTGGGATATGTCATTTATCTTCCTAGAAGATTATAATGATTTTGCCTTTGCCCTTTTTCATATTCCAGAAGCCTTTGGCCAAGCCTCGGGTTTATAGAATATTGAAGTAAGGTGCGCCTTGCGCTACTTGCCTAATTGCAAAGTTTGACTTGTCTCCTTGAGAATAGTCATTAACTCTCCAAGAGTTTACTATTGCAATTTTAATACTTCTAAGATTCTAAGAATAGATTCTTTGAAGATCCTTCAATTTCATTATCATACTTTAAGGATCTAATCCTTAGTTCTGATTCAGAAATTAAGGAGTCTACTATGACAAGCTTAATGGATTAAGCACTTAAGTTATCATTACATAATCTTCCAAAGATTATGCTCTACTATTTGCTTAACTCCGGGCTTAGGCATAATATGTTATTTTATCAAATAAAGTAACTTATTATTTTCCAGGACCATCTTGAAATTATTCCGAATTTGAAAATTAAACCATTTAAATACATTTTCCCTAGGATTATGTATTAAACGTCAATCTTTCAATTTTATCTTGATTTAATAGTCCAACTATTTAATCAACGATTTCGGTACTATTTATTATAATGATTACAATAGTCCAACTATTTAATCAACTATAATTTAATAGATTAAAATCAATTATATTGATTACTATAATCCAATTATAAAACCAACTATAAATGAATAGTTTGAATATAGTCCAACTATTTATTAAAACAACATTTAAATATTAGTCCAACTAACATTTATTCTATAACGACGAATGATATTTGTGATTGAGCGCGTATGGAAAGTAATTAAACGAATATTGCAAATTCAATTCTTGCCTCCCACTATTTTTCGGCGAGCCTATAACCTCTGTCGAGTACTCGGGAAACCGTGTTTCCTAGTGGGATAGGATCCCGTTAAATATCACACAATCTTGACTTTGGCCAACAAATTGTATGATAATTAACTAGGTAGATCTCTAAGATCGATTGGATCCAATCCAATTCCTAGATCTGGTAGGGGGACATCCAAGTCCGAAACATATATCTTATATATGCCAATACATCCAATGTATTACCTAACCTTTTTCCTCTGAATCAACTAAGCCTTGGCTTTGGCACAACAAACTTAGTGATCCCAGTCAAGCGTGACCCATTGACCATGGAAAGCTTCGTAATCAATGTCGATGGACAAGAAGTGGTCTTAACTTTGGCCAACAAACCATAACTTGGACAAGACACCAATATGGAACAAAGCCTTCGTGATGCAAACACATCCTCGACGGACAAAGGCCTTGACTTTGGCCAACAAGCCAATGCCAGTCTCAGATCTTGAGTGAGAATCACTCAATGGAAGGAAAAACGCTTAATATTTTGCGAGGGTTTTTCGAGTGCAAATTGGCAACCAATTTATTATCTTTGTTAAGGTCTCATTATCATACACCCTTAAACATGCATTCTAAACACATTTAGCGCATATGATAAAATAATAATGATATGCGGATGGATACTTTACACATTGATTCTAGATAAAATCTCTCCCTTTCTCTCTCTTGCTAGAACATGTATTTATTTCTAAAGAAACCTCATTTACATTGAGGGGAATAGGTGAGAAGAGAATACAAAGAATAAGGAGGTGATAAGGCTGGACGCGCAGGTCCAATTAATAAATCAAATTTATTACAACAATTTCTAAAATTGTCTCACCCAACTAATATCCATCCGATATACATTATTCATGCATCGCAATCATGTATTCACTCAAGCATGTTATCAATCAATCTAATCCAATTAATTAATCTAATAATTAGTGATCATCCAATGTTCAAACAATGATTTGATTTTGCGCGAGTCAAACTCATTTTGCGAATAAGTACTCAAAGTACGAATTCTCGAATTAAATTACACTACACAATTAAATCTAATTTAATATGCATTCAATTCTAATTCGCTATTTAATTCCAAATTAAATATCACACTTTATTTACGAACCTTTACGATTTAAATTCCAATTTAATCGTTACGGGTCTCAAAGCCCGATTAACGTCCAACGTCAATTTAATTAAAGTCCAATGGGCTTTTAATTAATTTCTTAAGGTGTGGACTTTTGGTCAACTCGGATCAAACGGATAACCAAAGTCCAATCCAGGAGTTACCCCATAAGCCTAGAAATCAATTTAGGCCCATTAGGCCCAATTAAACTTAAAGGTCCATTAGTCGCACTTGGGCTTTATGGAAGCAGTTTTGGGCCCAATTAGATCCAATCCAATTTGCCTAAACCTAACTTAGTACAACTAAGCCCAATAAGCCCAATAACAACATTTCAAGCCCAATTTCCAAAATTAGCCCAATTCAATTAAATTGCCAAATTCCAAATTCCCAATTTAATTACCTAAAGTGCATTACACAATTAATTATCCAATTAAAATTTCTAAAACATCAATTAGTACTAATTAATCATGCCATTAACATTAAAACATGTCCAACACATTTCAACAAAAATCAAAACCAATTCATGCTTCTAATGTCTCGGCAATTTGGGGATTTTATGGTTGATTCGAATTCAATCCAATTAATTCTACAATCGACATTAAATCATATTCCTGAATGATTTCCAACACATCCAAAGATCAAAAATCAAAAATCCCAAGACATTTTAGGGCATAGTATTCGGCCAAGCCTCAACAATTTGGGGAAAAATGATCCAATCCAATTTTCTTGAAATTGATCCAATCAAACTTCAATTCAACATCAATTAAGCATACAAAATCATCCAATTTCATTTAAACATGCTCAAAATCAATTTACCCAAATTTTAACCCTAAACTTTTTCATGCTTTTAACCATGCTCTGATACCATTGTTGGAGATTCTAACCATCCCAAGATCAATAAAACAAGCATGAACACGTGTGAATACAATCGAGGAAGTCAGGGAATACTTACATCGAGCGGTTGAGCGACGCTTTGACGAACAAAATTTCTTTTTTGCCTTTATGGACTGTCACGGCAGTGGCTGTTTTGGACTGCTCCATTTTCGGCTTCAAGCTCCAAGAATCAAGCTCCAAGCTTCGTCAAATGATTCCCGGCTCATGCGTGGACTTCCCTATCACCTTCGCATGTCTCTCGGAGTGATAGCTCTCTTGATTTTTGCCACAAAAATCAAGTACTTGCTTCCCTTTTTCCTTCCATCTCTCGGCAGTTCACTGAACCAGAAGAAAGAAAGAAATGGCGTGAGGAGAGAAGAAGGAAAAGAGAGGAGAGATGATGAAATGTGTTAATTGTTTTGGTATTTTATTTCTAAAACATATACCAAACATTTTGCTTTTAAAAAGTCAAACTTTTAAAGCTTTAAATGCCAACCACACACATCACTCAATCAATCAAGTTGTCAAGTCACATCACTCAAAGTGACAAGTGATTTGACGCTTGGTGCGACTAACGATTTGACACTTGATTTGACTTGCGTGCCGCACTCGAATTCGAAATGCGAATGCGCTCGTAAATAATCCCGGGCTCAGGTTCGCTAATTCTAAATTAACGAATTTTCCGTTGCGACGCAATTAAATGATTACGCCTAGCGAAGTCACTATTCACGTCGCTAACGAATTAATTCTTAATTAACTCGTTCGCCAGAATTAAAATCTAATTTTAATTCCGCGTCGAAATCCAATTTCGTTTAATATATCAAATATATTAATTTACCGATTATTTCCAAATTAATCGTTCTCTCTCTTTAAATGATATTTTATCCCAGATAAAATATCTCCGTAATTAATCCCAGATTAATTTTCTCTCTCTTCTAATTAATCCCAGATTAATTAAAAGTGCGAGTCATATGTCATCGGTGAATCTTTGGGAAGCGACCCATGAGATCCTCGGATATGTTGGTAGTAAATTCGGTCGTCGGACTATCCGAACATGTAAGTACCTCGTACTACATTTATACTGAATTACAAGACAAGGTTGGCCTCTAACAAAGCGTCATGCCTACCCAATTCTCCGGAAATATCCTTACAGGAATAAATGATCTATATCAGGCGTAATATACGTAGTATTGCGTATTTCTGTCCAGTATCGGATGATCACATGCAAGGCCTGGGGCTGGTACAGTGTCTACCCCGTACGAAGCATATATCGGATTACGAGTAACTAGTCTCTTTAACATCGGATAATCATGACCAAGTCATATTATCCCGACGGTTGCAACCTTTTTAGAGAACCAATTGTGTATCCCTACGCGATCATCATCTCCATATGACTGGAGTGACACTTACATCTTGACATCACACCCAACACACTACGATTCTCAATATACCCAGCATTGGCATACACAGAACCTGTTAAAGTCCTGGATGACCGCAACCAAAGTATATTGATTGTCGCAAGTATTAGCGGTGCAAGTCTCAGGTTAAGACCAAATACACCTACCCTGATTTCGGATTTCCATAGACACATAATCATACTACCAATGGAATTCCGAGGGGGTCTATCCAGAGCGAAGCTGTTTCCCGTACCATCGGTGAAACACAACCTCCTATTACACTTGTATGAGTATCCTATACCAAAATATATGAGAACTATGTCGTTATGCCATCACAACGCGCACAAGTGTAATACTAGTCTTTTACGCATTCATCGATGTCCAATCTCGATAATGCTCTGACTGGGGATATTTAATGATTTATCCTTCGTGGATTGATACTATCTCATATCATTCTCAATCCAGGAACAAATCACAGGGACCTCCTATCATTTATATATCTTGGTGATCTAATCATAAATGATAAGAGTGCAATCTCCTTTGTCACATAGTTAATTTGTACAACAACACCATGATCTTTACAAATAGTGACGCTATTGGTCATAATTATCCAACACATACATATATATATATATATATATATATATATATATATATATACTCATTGTATTATGAAATTAAAACTGTAATACTAAGTTTGAATGCCTAAGAGATTCTATTAAGAAAGTGTTTAAAGGATATTCTGCCAAAAGGCGACAAGAGCCTAAGTGGTCAGGGATTTAAGTGGTTACTCCGGACCCCCCTCGTCCTCTCGGAATATTACTTTATTTACTTGTCATAAGAAACCTTAGTCGTAAATTCAAGGACTTGTGTTTATTTGTACTACTGTCTAATATAACAACGAATGGATACTTGGTATATGACTTGAACAAGATCATTTGTTGATCGTTGTACAATTTGTCTTTTGTAAACTTATTGATCGATGTTGGTTTTTCCAGTTACGCATGACTAGCGAAAACATCACAGTACCGGTCGCTCATGGAGAAAAACCGGAAAAGTTTCATGGAGCAAACTTTAAACAATGACAGAGAAAAATGTTGTTCTACCTGATAACTCTGCAGTTGGCTAAGTACCTCAAAGATCCTCCGGGTCCTATGGAGGGAGAAACGGAAACAGCCAAGCAACTGCGAGAAGAGACATGGTCGTCAGGCGACTTTTTGTGTAAGAACTACCTTTTGGGATGACTTGACAATACCCTGTACAATGTGTACCAAGGCTTGATTTCTGTGAAGATTATTTGGGAATCTCTCGATAAGAAATACAAAACTGAGGATACCGAGCAAAAGAAATTTATCGTGGGTAGGTTCCTGTACTACAAAATGGTAGATTCAAGAACGATAATGTCTTAGTTGGGTGAACTGTAATTGATCATTCATGAAATATTAGATGAAGGAATGAAACTCTGTGAAACACAAAAAGTTACCTCCATCATGGAAGGACTTTAGGAGCTATCTGAAACACAAAAGAAGCAGATGAGCCTTGAAGACCTTGGAGTTCGATTGAGGATACAACAGAAAGTCTGAGAAGGCCAGCTACAAGACTATGGAGTCTAAGGCCAACATCGTCTAGGGTGTAAAGGGTAGCAAAAAGAGAAAGAACAGTGGAGCTTATTCTTCCCAAACTAACAAAAAGTTCAAGGGGAAGCGCTACAACTGTGGAAAAAGCGGTCATATGGCAAAGGACTGCAGAAACAAGAAGTCTCGGGATAAAGGCAAGAAAAAGAAAAATGAGGCCCATGTCACTGAAGATGAGCAACTGACTGATGAGATCTCAGAGATGAACCTCTCAGCAGTGGTAACCGAAGCCAACTTGGTTGGGAATCCGAGAGAATGGTGGGTAGACACTGGGGCTACTCGTCATATCTGTGCTGATAGCAAGATGTTTTCCTCGTATCAGAAGGTCGATGGTGGTGATCATCTGACAATGGGAAACTCGTCTACCTCTAGAGTAGTTGGATAATGCACAGTGGTTCTGAAGATGACATCCGGAAAGGAGCTTACATTGAAGAATGTTCTGCATGTTCCTGATATTCAGAAGAACTTGGTCTCGGGCTCTCTCCGTAGCAAGAATAGTTTTAAGCTTGTATTTGTTTCTGGAAAATTTGTATTGACCAAAAATGATGTTTATGTAGGAAAATGATACCTCACTGAGAGCCTTTTCAAGTTTAATGTAATGACCATCAATCGACGCAGTGCTAATAATAAAGCTACAAATTCCACTTATATTATTGAGTCACAAAATATATGGCATGAGAGGTTAAGACATGTTAATTATGATACGATGCGTAAATTAATTAACATAGACCTTATACCTAAATTTGCAATTGATAACCAACATAAATATGAGGCATGTGTTGAAGAAAAATGCATAGAACATCATTTCATTCCATAGAACGAAGTTCTGAACCCTTGGAACTTGTACACACTGATGTGTGTGATATGAATGTTGTGCAAACAAGAGGCGATAAAAAAGTACTTTGTCACTTTTATCGATGATGATAGCACAAGATTCTATTATGTGTATTTACTGAGGAGTAAAGATGAAGCTATTGAGAGCTTTATACACAATAAGAAAGAAGTTGAAAATCAACTTGGCAAGAAAATCAAACGAATCGGGAGTGATAGAGGTGGTGGATATGTGTCACCATTTGGTGAATGTTGTTCCAAACATGGAATTATTCACGAAACTATTACTCTTTATTCGCCTCAATAGAACGGGATTGATGAGCGTGAAAACCGAACATTGAAGGAAATGATGAACGCCATGTTGACAAGTTCTGGTTTACCCCAGAACTTGTGGGGGGGAAGCCTTACTTTCCGTAAACTACGTTCAAAACAAGCTACATCACAAAAGATTGGACAAAACACCATATGAGTTATGGAAATATCACGTACCTTCCTATAAATATCTGAAAGTGTAGGGGTGTCTTGCCAAAGTAATGGTTCCTAAACCTAAGAAGGTTAGAATAGGACCTCAAACTGTTGATTATATATTCATTGGATATGATCACAACAGTAGTGCGTATCGATTCTTGGTACATAAGTCTGAGATTCCTGTCATCAATTCAAACATGATAATTGAGTCAAGGAATGCGACATGTTTTTAAAGAGACATTTCCTTGTAAGGAAAGACAAAGAACATAATCTCCTAAAAGAGCTAGTGATACTGTCAAAGACAGTGATCAGATTGACTAAGAATCAGATCAACGTGCAAATGTTGAGACAATTAAACCTAGACGTAGCAAAAAAGCTAGAACTAGACCCGGCCAGTGGTTCGGTTTTGGTTCAGAACCGAACCGAACCGGAACCGACCAGTTCGGTTCCGAACCTTTTTTTTTAAATTTCAAAAATAAATTAAAATAAATGAGATTAATTTTATAAATAAATAAAATTATTACATTGAAGATCTTGAGCTTAAATTTTTAAAAATTTAAGTTGTCTACGTATCCTCCAAGAGTGAGAGAAATCAAAGCTCACGTAGTTCCATTACAATTTTAAGACATTTCCCATTTGTAAATTTACAATTTTACAATTATCAATCATCATTATCAGTTGATCCTTCAGGTCCGGTTCCGCTTGCACTTGTTGTTGCAGATGCATTATCGAACAAATCTTCAAAATCATCGGGGGCATCTTCTTGTTTTCTTAGATCAACTCGAGTCCAATCATCCACACAATTTGTTGCTTCTATAGTGCTTGGATGTAATGAAGATCGTCTAGCTTCCAATATATTGCCTCCCAAGCTGAAGGCTTGCTCAACCGCAATGGTGGAAATAGGTGTTGCCAATATATCTTTAGCAATAATTGATAAAACAGGATATATATTTTGATGTCGGTTCCACCCGTCAAGAATTTTAAAATTTTTACTAACTAAACTTTCAGTAGGAAACTCGAAATTTGTAGATAAATAATTATCTAATTCAGGGTTATTAGTTGTCGTATCCCTAACTTTTTTATTTCGTTGCAATAACCAACGATCCTCTGCGCTAAGTTTTGTTTGAATTACCGGGTCGCTACTACTAGATTCACCTAATGATCATAAGTTATATCTTACAATATAATCATTAAATAACTCAATTAAATCATTTCTTAATTTCGTCATTATTCTTGTAATATCAATTTCTTCTAATATTCCTAAATAACCATAGTAAGCTTGTAAAGCACCATTCAAACCTTCTAATTTAAATCTAGGATCAAAAACATCAGTAATAAGATAAAGTAAAAGAATGTCTCTAAAATAATTCAACCATTCTACCTTTATAACAGTAATGGCTTCTAACAAAACAATATCATTAGGATCGCTACTTTCAGCATGTTCATCGAGAGCACCAACAATATTCAAACTTTCAAGAAGAAATAAATGTGCTGTTGGATAATAAACACCGCTAAAAGTTAAAGTAGCTTCATTAAAAACTTTTAAAATATCTAAAATGTTTTCACAAATATCTCATTGACTAGGATAAAGTGTGACATTTTGAACATGTTGAGAAAAAAACTACATAATGCATCTTTGTATTGAAATGCTTGACATAAAAGAAAATAAGTTGAATTCCAACGTGTTGGAACATCTCTTGAAAATTTAATCGGTTTAATACCATTTATTTTACAAAACTTCGTCCATTCTCTCATAACTTGAGAATATGACCAAATACAATTTAGTGCCATTTTAATAGGATCAAGGAAAGGTGATAATAATTTTAGACCATCCTGAACACATAAGTTAAGGACATGACATGTACAACGAATATGAAAAAATCGACCCCTTAAATTTAGTTCACATAAGGATTTTAAATCATTGATGGATGCAGTATTTACAGATGCATTATCAAATCCAATTGTTAAAATTTTATGCAGTAAACCATATTCATCAAAAATTACCTTCATCATTCTATAAATATTTTGTGCAGTATGTTGGTCATCAAAAACTCTAAATGCAATAAGTCGTTTTTGCATGGTAAATGATGCATCAATCCAATGACAAGTCACACCCATGTATGAGTGTGTTTGCCAATGGTCACTCCAAATATCAGAATATATAGAAATATGACCTTTTATCTCTTTAAATATGTCATTTAAAATAATTTTACCATCTTTATATAATTTTAAAATATGACGTTTTGTTGTGTTTCGATTCATTCTACATGCAAAAGGATTTAAAGCATTATGCACGTAATTAGTAAAATGAAGTTTTTCACCAAAGCTTAAAGAAAGATGTGTCATACAAGTTAATTTCACAAATTCTTCTCTATTTTTTGCATCAGAATATTTAAATAAATCTACAGCACTCGTACCTCTACTAGATGATGCGTACCTGGCCATTTGAGTTTTCGTCGTATCAATTCCAAGTTCAACCGGATGATGTCTTTCCAAGTGCTTGATCATATTGCCGTATCCACCATAAAATTTGTATATAACCCCACAATAGTTACAAATTGCTCGTTGTGTATTATCTTCTAGGCGTTCCAAATGAAAATGAATTTTGAAAACATCTGAGGAACGAGCCTTAACTTCTTTTCTCCATGATTTTGCACCGACACTAGGGCCGCTCTCTTGGGTTGGCATATTTGACATTATGTTCTCAGATGAGCTTGCCATTTTTCGTTTGAGAAATCAGGAAGAAAAATAAGAAAATTGATTAATTGCAAATGATAATAACTAATTGAATTGAGATTGAGAATAAGATAATTATATGAATTGAGATTGAGAATAAGAGAATTTTAGGAAATGAGAGAGTTGAGATTTTGGTGTGTTGAAATAATGAAAAATGAATCATATTTATAGAGTTTTAGAATTTTTTTGATACCAAAAATGCCCCTAAATATAACCGTTTTATTACCGTTATTAGGGATATATTAGTAATTTATAATTTTTTTTAACTCACTGCCCTCCCCCAACGACTACTAGCCGTTAGGGTTTAGGGTTCCTGTTGGAACCGTAGAACCGGTGGAATTCCACCGGTTTGGATTGGGGTCGAACCTCAACCGAACCGGTCGGCCACGGTTTCGGTTTGGTTTCGATTCCGAACCGGAACCGTGGCCAGGTCTAACTAGAACGCCTAAGTCATTTGGTCCCGATTTTCTGACATACTTGTTAGAAAATGAGCCTCAAAGCTATAAAGAAGCAATGTCTTCGTCGGAGGCACCTTTGTGGAAAGAGGCTATCAATAGTGAGATTTATTCCAACCTACAAAACCATACTTGGGAGTTGGTTGATCTTCCTCCAAGTTGTAAGCCACTTGGCTACAAATGGATATTCAAATGGAAGATGAAACCGGAGGATCAATTGATAAGTACAAGGTAAGGCTTGTCATAAAAGGTTATAGATAAAAAGAAGGCTTTGATTACTTTGACACCTATTCACCAGTGACTCGTATCTCCTCAATAAGAATGCTCATAGACATAGCATCTATATTTGGTCTTGAAATACATCAAATGGATGTAAAGATGGCATTCTCAAATGGCAAACTGGATGAAGAGATTTACATGGAACAACCAGAAGGTTTCAATGTTCCTGGACAAGAACAGAAGGTGTGCAAACTTGTAAAATCCTTGTACGGATTAAAACAAGCACCTAAGCAATGGCATGAAAAATTTGACAAAGAGATGTTGTCAAGTGAATGCAAAATCAATGAGTGTGATAAATGTGTGTCCACCAAATCAAATCAAAAATGATATGTCATTGTGTATCTCTACGTAGACGATATGCTGATAATTGGTAGTAATCATGAGATGATTCAGTCTACCAAGAAAGTGTTGACCAGCAAATTTGACATGAAAGATTTAGGAGTAGATGATGTGATCTTAGGAATTAAGATTTCTAGAACATAAGGAGAGTATATATTATCTCAGACTCACTATGTTGAGAAGATACTTGAGAAATATAACAAAGGAGATCTAAATATGGCTAGAACTCCTATAGACCTAACTCTTCATTTATCAAAGAATAATGGGTCGAGCGTATCATAATTAGAGTATTCGAGAATCATCAGAAGCCTGATGTATCTCACAAATTACACACGACCTAATATCGCTCAAGCTGTAAACAGGCTTAGCAGATATACGAGCAATCCAGGACATAACCACTGGAAAGTCATAGTAAGAGTTTTGAGGTACCTGAGAGAAACTTCAAAATATGGTATGCATTATACGAGATATCCTGCAGTTCTAGGGATACAGCGATGCTAACTGAATATCTGATACAGTGGATTCCAAATCTACAAGTGGATTTATTTTCACACTTGATGGTGCAGCCGTGTCATGGAAATCCTCGAGGTAAACATGTATTGCCCGGTCTACTATGGAATCTGAGTTCATAGCATTAGATAAAACAGCAGAAGAAGAACTGGAATGGCTTCGAAATTTCCTGGAGGATATTCCAAATTAGCCCAAACTGGTGCCAGCAATAAGTATACATTGTGATAGTCAATCAGCTATTGGGAGAGCCCAAAATACAATGTATAATGGTAAGTCTCGACACATACATCACAGATATAATACCATACGACAAATGCTCTCAAGTGGCATAATATCGATCGATTATGTGAAATCAAGGGAAAACCTAGCGGATCCACTTACTAAAGGTTTACCTAGAGAGCAAGTTAAGAAGTCATCGATGGGAATGGGCTTGAAGCCTATAAATTAAGAATTGTCACTGTGGAACCCAGCTGACTGGAGATCCCAAGATCTAGGTTCAAAATGGACAACTGAAATTTTGTTCAATTCAAAACAAACACTGTAGAGTTTTCTACTCTTTCCCATTCCGATAATGACGCAGAGTGCTGTCTGTTAAAGCTAGGCTAAGCTAAGGTTTTTAATGATCACTATATTAGGAGATAAGTCCTAATGGGGGTAAAGGCAGATTATCTCTTCATAGTAGATCACCTATTTCAAGTAAGAAGTGAGGCCGCTTCCATGGGATTTTACAGGCTGACTTCCCTAAAGTGCTTGATGAATTCATGACCAATGTTCATGGCCGAAATGAACACAACCGTATAATGGGAAATGGTCGAAGTAAAACCGTGTGTTGGCAATTGTCTTGGTTTACACTAACGGCGGAAACAGTTCAAGACTATGGGTCACTGGTTTGCCCTTAATTCCCCAACACTTTCATCATCGAGACAATTTTCTGGGTAAATCTAAGGGTGAGCAAAATCGGTTTCGGTTCCGGTTCTATGCTCAGAAAAAATTGGTTCCTAACTAAATGGAACCAGAACCTACCCAATTAAATATGGTACCCTATTAATCGGTTTCAATTTGGTTCCGGTCCGATTCTGGTCATGTTCAGAATTACCTTATTTATATAATATTGTCAAACTTTGAAAATGTAATTTTTTTCTCACACTTGAATAAATTTTACATAATATTCTTGGCAATTGTCCATACAAAAATATTACATAAACAACAACAAACAACAAGAGAGAAAATATCAGTAACAACAAAAAGCATCGAATATCAGCAGCAATAAAAAGCAGCAAATATCAGCAACACCAGACATCAGCAACAACAAGCAGGCACTAGGCAGCAACAATAGCAGAAAGCTGAAAGCAGAAACAACAGTAACAGAAGAAATCAGAATAGCAGCAACAGAAAACATCAAGCAAACACTAGGCAACAGCAACAGTAAGAGAGCAACAAAAACAACAGCAACAAAAAGTAGCAAATATCTGCAACAACACCAGGAATCAGCAACAACAAGCATGCATTAGGCACCGACAATAACAGAAAACAGATAGCAAAAATAGTAGAAAGTAAAAACAAAAACAACAGCAGAAAGTAGAAACAACGGCAACAGAAAACAGCAAGCAGACACTAGGCCTCAATCAGTAATGTCACTAAATGTCAAGTATTAGATTAATAAAATTCAAGGAGAAAATCAGTTACCTGAGCCGAATAGATGACCCCTCCTGTAATATAATGAATGGCATAATAAACATAAAGAAACCTACCTGGATATACAAGAGGCCCAGTGTCCCTTTTCAAATTGTTGAAATCTATTTCTTCGTCAAGAAACCCACTAATCTGATCAATAATCAGACTAATCAATATCAAACACTCATCCAAACTGAGATTTAAAGTGAAATTCTTTTATCTTCTAACTAATAATAGTTCGTTTAACTAAAAATTTGATACTTAATAAACAAGATGATGCTCTAAAAAAATAAAAAAAAAACAAACAAACAAACTTGTGATATTATGCAGAATTTACTAAACCTATACTAAAAAAAATTCAAACTACTTCAAATCTAACAAAATTAAGCACCAATCAAGCACTCACTTAACTTAACGATGGTGACTGGTGAGCTCAGTGATGGCGAGAATAACCGATGAAGGATTTGTGGGATACAGAGAGAAGAGAACTCAAAGAAGAGGAAGTCAGGAAACACGCTTGGCGATGGCGACTGGCGAGCTCAACCGATAGAGAAGAGGAAAAAGCGAAACGCTTGCTAGGGTTAGGTTAAAATGGTGACTGGCGAGCTGGAAAAAAAAAAGTGGTGATTATATACACATAGCAAAACGGCGTCGTTTGTTTTACAATTTGGGTATTAAATCGGGTATTATTTTGGTTCTAAATTCGGTTCCAGAATTGGTTCTAAACTCGGTTCCAGAAATCGGTTCTAAATTCGGTTTCAGAAATCGGTTCTAAATTTAGTTCCAGAAACCGGTTCTATGGTCCGATTCCGATTCCGACCATTTTGGAATTGGAACCGGATCGTTTAAAATCAGTTCTTTCATTTTGGAACCAGAACTGAACCGGTAACAACCGGTTCCGGTTCCGGTTCCAAACCCAGAAAATTGGTTCGGTTCCAAACTCGGAAAACCGGTCCAATTCCAAATCCGGAAAATCGATCTGATTCCAAACCTGAAAAATCTGTCTGATTCCAACCGATTCTGGGTAGACCCAGAACCGGTGCTCAGCCCTAAGTAAATCCATGTATTGCCTCCTTAAAAATAATAAAATTAGTATAATGTTTAAGTATTAAATCCAAAGTCCAAACAACTTTTTTGAGTTCCCAATTATTTCCTCCAATATTTCTATCAATTTTCATTATTTCCCTTTACAAGTAACTAATTTCAAACAACAAATGAAAGTGAAAGAGATTAACTGATTAACCTTAATAGGCCCATTAGCAGTTCTAAAGTTGATACCAGGAACATACTTCAGCCAAACATAACATTAACTCCAATGAATACATGCAGGAACATACTTCAGCCAATCATAACATTCCTCAAACAATCTCCCCTCAACTGTGAATTTGTTTGGTTTGGGGACCAAATGCAAACTTAGCAAGAAACAAGATAACACACAACAAAAAAAAAGATTTAACGTGGTTCGGCGGAATGGATCCAACCTACATCCACAGACACAAAGAAAATGAAGCTTTTATTACATGGCCGGGTTGGACCGACCTCTTTACACAAGTGCTCGTCTTTGACCGACCTGCCCTTGTTCTCTCGTACAAGCTCTCTACTTTCTCTTCTTTTAAGTATTCCTTCCGTATATTTTTCTTCAACCCTTACAATGAACTCACATGCCCTTTATATACCAGGGAAAATTACACTATTACAATGTCTTCGTGATGTCAGCAACGTGCGTCTGCTATCAATGCTAAAGCTGTCTGCCCCATCTACTCCACCGAAAGTGACTCTGCCACCTAACATTTCTTTAAAGCAAGCTACGAAACCCTCTGCCACACGCCACTTTCAGCCTGTAATCTGTCACCTTAGACCCCTTCGAGAAGTGCGGGTTCCCATGTAGGGATTACGTTATTCGATCATGATCATATCATTACCATTCCGACCCGCCTTACCGAGTCGGGAACCGAAACATCATCCATCCTGCCTATATCGGACTACCAGGTCGGGTCGGTCCCGAGGGCTTAACCCCATTCGCTTCTCGGAACATCTTTGCTCCTCGGATCTCTCAACAAATGTGAACCGACCCTAACCCCTGAACTGGACCTGAA